>SKCR01014205.1:0-139677 GCA_019454045.1 Zanthoxylum bungeanum | reverse complement strand
AACATTCCTAATCAATTTAATGATGGTATGATCCTATGCTTTAATTTAAAATCGATAGTAAATCATTTCAAGAATGATTTAAATTATTTGCGATTAATCGAAAATAATCGGGAATGGTAAAATTTGGCAATTCGCATGGTTGAGAATTAAAAAAAATATAAATTGTCTCTCAAAATTCTCCAAAAAAACACTAGAAATTTCATTGACAATTAAAAATGCTAAATAATTTAAAATTTTTATTATCACGATAATGATTACTTTAAATCAAAATATATTTTCATCTTTTTTAATGAAATCATTTTTCATATAAAATCATCAATTAAAACTCCAAAAAATATATTATAAAATTACAAAATAGATTAAACTATGTCAACCAAATTACATGGATTCATTAAGATCAAGTTCCAATTATGGCTACCCCCCGCCCGACAGGTATATGTATATCATGTAAGGAAATCTATTAAGGGTTATCTATCCTCAAGGAAGATCGTGGGTTATTGATCTAAGGCTGAAACCTAAAATCCCTATGTCTAGTTCATTTTAAGTTTACCATATCAATCTTATTGGTGATCAGACAACAAGAAGCATTAAGCTTAAGACTTAATAAACAAACTAAAGAATTACCCAATAAATAATTAAATCAATTATTAAGCCTAGTAATATTGTGTTTCATCACTTCCCTAGAATAAAATAAAATGCTGGGGGTTAGAGGATTCACATTTAATATTTCTTATCTAGGAATCTCACTTATTTATAATATTAATTATTTTCAGTTCTGCTTTCTCAGGAATTAATTATATTAAACATTTTAAAAACCAGCCATATAGGCGGTGGTAATCCATTTAGTCCAATTACACCAGCATATAGGCAGTAAGTAGTAATTATCTGTCAAATAAAGACCAGCCATATAGGCGGTAAAGTTAAAGTAATTTAAATTTAGGCCGACCATATAGGCGGTTGTTTGGTATTTTCTAAGGTCCCAAGATCAAATCAAGACATGAAATCATGCGTGAATACACCAACGAAGATAGCGGAATACTTACATTGATCGGTTATGTCGATTTGAAGATGAATCATGCCCAAAAACGCACTGCCTTTGTTGTAAGCCCACTGCAGCAGTCCATGCTCACTGTCTTGGCAGTTTCGGGTCTCAAAACGAAGCTCCAAACTCCATCGGATGAGTCCCGCCTCATGGTTGAACCTCCCTACCACCTTCGCAAGACTTGTAAGTGTGCTAGCACTTGATTTCTCACCATGAGAAACCACTCTTGGCTTCCCTTTGTTCACGCCATTCTGGTTCCAAACCAGTGAAGATTTTCTTCATTTGGGCGTGAGAGAAGAGAGAAAATGAGAGAGAAAAGTTTTTGTGTTTTAAGTTAAAATGATTTACCAAAAATCAATTTATATTTATGCCAAATTTTTATTAAATTAATAATCAAATTATGACACAAAACATGCAATGGCTTAGAGTGTCAAACACTCAAACTCCATGCAATGACATTGAGTGCAATGTACACAATCTACATGCAAAGCATTAGAATGACATGTGTCATGTGGGCCCCACACGTTTCCAAATGAAAGTGGGCCCACGTGCACTCACGCGTTCGGGTTCGATATTTCCGAAATACCGAGCTTACGTCGCGACGTTAATTCAATCGAATTTAAATAAATAATTTATTATTTACGTCGCTAACGAATTAATTCTAAATTAACTCGTTTGCCCGAATTAAAATCTGATTTTAATTCCGCGTCGAAATCTAATTTCGTCTAATATATCGAATATATTAATACATCGATTAATTCCGAATTAATCGTTCTCTCTCTTTAGACGACATTTTATCCCGGATAAAACATCTCCGTTATTAATCCTAGATTAATTTTCTCTCTCTTCTGTATAATCCCAGATTATTCAAGAGTGCGAGTTGTGCGTCATCGGTGGATTATCGGGAAGCGACCCATGAGATCCCCGGATAATCTGGCAGTAAATACGGTCGTCGGAGTATCCGAATCACGTACGTACCAAGTACTACGTTCTACCGATTTACGAGACAAGGTCGACTCCTAGCAAAGCACCAAGTCTACCTAATTCTCCGGACATATCCATTAAGAATATTAAGATCTGTATCAAGCGTAGTATACTAATGTATTGTGCATATCGGCCCAGTATCGGATAATCACGTGCTAGGGCTGGGGCTGGATAAGTGTCTGCCCCGTCCGAAACACATATCGGATGTCTGGTAACTAGTCTCTATAATCGGATATTCATGACCTGGTCATAATATCACGATTGGATGCGCATCTCTTAAGAGCACTAATACCGTATCCTGCGTGACATCATCTCCACTATGACTGGAGTGATACTTCCGTCTTGACATCACATCCAATACACTACGATTCTCAATATACCCGGCATTGGCGTACACAGAACTAGTTACAGTCCTAGACGACCTCAACTAAAGTATATCGATTGTCGTAAGCATTAGCGATGTAAGTCTCAGGTTAAGACTATACACACCTACCTTGATTTCGGCCTCCCTAGACACATATTCATAATACCAATGGGATTCCGAGGGGTCTATCCAGAGCGAAGCTGTTTCCCGTACCATCGGTGAAACACGACCTCCTATCGCACTTGCATAAGTATCCAACACTTATATATATGAGAACTATGCCGTTGTGCCCTCACAACGCACACAAGTGCAATACTAGCCTATTCCGCATTATCGATGTCCAGTCTCGATAATACTACGGCTAGGGATATTTAATGATTAATCCTTCGTGGACTGATACTGTCTCATATCATCTCAATCCAGGAACTAATCATAGGGACCTCTCTTCATTTTTATATATCTATGGTGATCTAATCACAAATGATGAGAGAGTGCAATTTCCTTATTACATAGTTAATTTGCTACAACAACACAATGATCTGTGCAAATAGTGACGCTATGGGTCATATTATCCAACAATCTCCCACTTGGCACATAGCCAGTCACTCGAGTGTCTAACACCCGAACTATGTACAATTCGCTCAAATTGCTGAGGAAAGGTTTTCGTCAGCGGATTTGCTTAATTATCGTCTGACGCGATTTACACGATCATCACATCGCCACGATGTATGATCCGAACGAATCAGATGATATAGAAGTATATATCTGGATCGTCGATGAGACCTTTAATTCCTTAGCTTGTGCTGACGCCTAGCTCAGCTGCTAACAGAACTATATCTAATCTAATTAGATTCACTTTCGACCCAAAAGACTTCTATTGCTGCCTCAGCTGCAGCAATAATCCGCAATCGTTGTTTATTCGGCAACAGTTATCTTGCTAGGAAGATTTCCAGCTCACTGTCCCTGTTATTCAAACTTTATAGTACCGTAGTATTTTAATTGTTTGGAAACTTGCAGTAGTGATCCCAGTCACTTCAAGTTCTCCATCTCCATAGTTTAAGACAACATCTTTAGTTCTCTCAGATACTAACAGATGTTCTTAATTCAATCCAGTGACTATCACTTGGATTGAACCGATTGTGACTCCATATGCTCGAAGCGTATGAGACACCAATACAAGTACATTTTAAATGTACAATTTCTCAGAGAGTTTACCAACTCCAAATCTATCCCAGTAGATCTTTATTCCTTGAATAAAGGTTGTTACTCCCCAGAATTCTACGGAGAATTTTATGAAGAATATCTATGAAAGCCAAGCTTTCACCAATTGCTTTATGGGAATTTCATTGTCAGTGCCCTCTCCCACTAACCTCCTTATATACACAAGAATTATTTCGTTTTGAGTTAAATCATAAACCATTATGATTATTTCAAAACGTCAGTTCCAAGAACCTATGCCATTGATTCACAACATGGATCGAATAACCCGCAAACCTGGTTTGTCGGTTATACAAAATCGTCAGGATGTTGTAAACATCCTCCAAAAGGTTTCCTTTTCAGGAAAGCGATTTTGATCTATAACTGTCAAATTTCAAAATGAAATACGCAGTTATCAACAAGCATTTTCAAAATGGATTTACCATGGCAACAGGTAAAAGGTTGAACCGTTATTAACACAATGTTGATAACGATACCTTTCCGTCAAAAGCCTAGCTTTGTACGTTGGTATGTTGCCATCCATGTATGTCTTCCTTGAAGACGTATAATGTACCAATAGGCACAATGCTTTGTGGTACAACAACTAGTATCCATAATAGTCGTTATACATGGAATCCATTTCGGACTCATGGAACTTTGCCATAACAGGGAGTCGATACCTTGTATCACTTCCTCAAAACGTAGTCGGTGGATATACCTTCATAAGATTGACATCTTAATGAGGTTAGATCAGAAACCCATACCCTAGGTTGTTTTCTGACTCTATCCGATCTACCGGATTTCTTGTGTATTTGAAGATTAATGGTACAGATTCATCATAGATGAATTGTTTGTGTTCCATTAAGGACTTCGTGCTATGAATAGTATTACTCCGATTTTCATTGAGTATCACTATCCTCCCACTGACCACTGCATATCGGTATTCCTCTCAGGAAAACCGCATGGTGAGCAACAATCACATTGTTCTCATGTGGGATTTATAAGTACTATACTTATGGTTTCCCTTAGGATAACCTATATTGGCACTAATCCAATTTGGGTTCTTAGTTTGGTATCATCCAAACTTTATGCCTGGCATACCCAAATTATCAGGAATAAGAAACCTCGTTTCTTTCCTGTTCATATCCTATATGATATCTGTCAAACAGATTTACATGGAACCTTATTCCAAATAAGTTTTGCACTGTTAATACATATCCTGTTGAAGGAAATAGTAGCTCAGAGCGACTCGTGATAAACCTTATCATGTCCAACAAAATTCGGTTTTTAGTTTGGACACACCGTCAATTGACGTGTCTCGGGAGGAGTCATATGAAAGAATACCGTACTCTTTCATGTACATATGAAACTTACTGCTTAAGTATTTACCAATACGGTCTTACCGTAGCGGCATAATACTACAGCCGATTGTGTTTTTTACTTCGTGTCGAAACTCAAAGTTTCTGATCTGTGTTCTTCAAAAGAAACACATAACCATAACGTGATGCACATCCGTTAAGGTCACGAAATATTCATGTTCACATCTAGCCTAGCTAGATATGGGCCCACTTACTTCACCATGAATAGGGCTAACAGATCGGTGGCCCTTTTACTATTACCAAGTAAATAGTATTTTAGGTTTTTAACCTAATAAACTAGATTCGTAGACCTTATTTGAATAGTCAAATCAGTCCTAGTACCCACTCTTCAAAAGTGTGGATATACGAGTCTCGTTTAATTGTGTCCCAGACAACAATGCCACAAATAAGTCTCTATTGATCAAATCAATTTGAGCTATTTATTTGTCATTTATATGTTTGAGATTTTATTTATATTCAAAATATAAATTATGTTATTTACATCTAATGTATTTATCTCAGTATCATCTTATATAATGAAACACTTTAGTGTTCTAGAATATAAAGGTTTTATCCGCATCGGATTAAACACTGATATAGAGATAATGTCTCTAGTCAAACTAGTTACATTATAACATTTCCTAATTTAAGTACATACCCAAAGGGTAGTTCCTAAACTTAGGTATCTACGGTCGAAACAGCGACTTTCGTCCCGTTTCCAATTCGCAGAGAAATCTCGGCTTGAAGCCAGTATCCAGCTCACAGCGGATTCTGAACGTCAATACATATATGTATTATGTACCACACTAAGTATTTAAAATCCAATTTTAATACTAGTAGTAAACATAACTTTGACAAATATTTTTAAAGTTAGAGCCTCTCCCTATCTTTAATTCCTTCGTGTCTTCCATATCCAAATGGTAGTCACTTTGGGATATGTCAATTACTTTTCAATATTTCACAAACCTTTGGCCAAGCCTTGGGTTTTAGAATATCGAAATGATGTGCACCTTGTGCTACATGCCCAATTGCAAACTTTGACTTTTCTCCACTAGAATGGTCAATTAATTGCAATTTTAATACTTTTAAATCTAAAGATAGATTTATTGATAAGTATATTAATTAAGCACTAAAGTCATCATCACATAAATCTTCCAAAGATTTTATGCTCTACTATTTGCTTAATTATGGGCTTAGTCATAATAAGTTATTTTATCAAATAAATTAACCTATTATTAATTCCCAATTGAAAATTAAATCATTTAAACATTTAATCCAAGGATTATATATTTTAAATATTCAACCTTTCAATTCTTTCTTGATTTCAATAGTCCAACTATTTAATCAATTTTAATAAGGTACTATTTATTATAATGATTACAATAATCCAATTATTTAATCAACTATAATTTTAATATTGATTACTATAATCTAATTATAAAATCAACTATCATTTTAATTCAATTATATTGATTACTATAATCCAATTATAAAATCAACTATATATTGAATGAGTTTGTATATAGTCCAACTATATATATTTTTAAAAAACACATAAAATATTAGTCCAACTAATACTTTTGATTAATATGACGAGTAAAATAAAATGAGCGTGTTTAGCGAGAGTATTCGAACGAATGTTGCAAATTCAATACTTGCCTCCCACTATTTTTCGTCGAGCCTCTAACCCTCTGTCGAGTACTCGGGAAACCGTGTTTCCTAGTGGGCTAGGATCCCGTTAAATATCACACAATCTTGACTTTGGCCAACAAATTGTATGATAATTAACTAGGTAGATCTCGAAGATCAATTGGATCTAATCCAACTCCTAGATCCAGTAGGTGGACATCCAAGTCCTAAACATATATCTTATATATGTATACATCGAATGTATACCCTAACCTTTTTCCTCTGAATCAACTAGGCCTTGGCTTTGGCACAACAAACCTAATGATCCCAGTCAAGCGCGGACCCATTGACATGGAAGCTTCGTAATCAATGTCAATGGACAAGAAGTGGTCTTGACTTTGGCCAACAAACCACAACTTGGACACGACACCGATATGGAACAAAGCCTCGTGATTAAAACACATCTTCGAAGGACAAGGGCTTGACTTTGGCCAACAACCCCTGCCAATCTAGGATCTTGAGTAAGAATCACTCAATGGAAGGAAAAACGCATGATATTTAATGAGGGTTTTTCGCGTGCAAATTGGCTACCAATTTAATTATCTTTGTTAAGGTCTCATCATCATACACCCTTAAACATGCATTCTAAATACATAATAAAGCGAGTATGAAAATAAATAATAATGATATGCGGATGGATACTTAACACATTGATCCTAGATCAAATCTCTCCCTTTCTCACTCAAGCTAGCACTAGTATTACTTCTACCCGTTACACTACACTTCTAAAGAAACCTCATATACATAGAGGGGAATAGGTGAGAAGAGAATACAAAAGAAAAGAGGTGATAAGGCTGGACACGCAGGTCCAATTTAATAAATCGAATTTATTACAACAATTTCTAAAATTGCCCACCCGACTAATATCCATCCGATATACATTATTCATTCAACACAACCACGTATTCACACACATAAGCATGCTATCAATCAATCTAATCAAATTAATTAATCTGATAATTAAGTGATCATCCAATGTTCAAACAACGATTTGATTTTGTTCGAGTCAAACTCGTTTTTGCGAATAAGTACTTAAAGTACGAATTCATGAATTAAATTAAACTACATCATTAAATCTAATTTAACATGTATTTAATACTAATTCATTATTCAATTCCAAATTAAATATTACACTTTTATTCAATAAACCTTTTTCGATTTAAATTCCAAATTTAATCGTAACGCGTCTCAAAGACCGATTAACGTCCAACGTCAATTCAATTAAAGTCCAATGGGCTTTTGATTGATTTCTTAAGGCGTGGACTTTTGGTCAACTCGGGTCAAACCGATAACCAAAGTCCAATCCGGGATTTACCCCATAAGCCCATAAATCAATCTTGGCCCATTAGGCCCAATTGAACATTAAAGGTTCATTAGTCGCAATTGGGCTTTATGGTTAAGGTTTTGGGCCCAATTGGATCCAATCCACTTGGCCTAAACCAAACTTGATAAATCAAGCCCAATAGGCCCAATTACAACTTTAAATTCTAATTTCCAAAATTAGGCCCAATTAATTAAATCCAAAAATCCAATTTTCACAATTTAATTACCAAAAGTGCATTATATGATTAATCAACTAAATCAACATTTCCAAAACACTAAATTAGTCCAATTAATCATACTTAATTCATTATTACATGTCAAACACACATAATGAAAAATCAAACCCATTTACATGCTTTCATGCTCTCGGCCAAGGAGGGATTTCATGTCCAATTCGGTTTCAATCCAATTAATCCGCAATCGACATTAAATACATATCCCGAATGATTTCCAATACATCCAATTATCAAAATCAAAATTACCAAGACATTAGGGCATTAGTCACATTCGGCCAACTCAAAGATTTGGGGGTTTTTGTCCAATTCGAAATCCAATCCAATTCGATTCAAATTAACGTCAACCTAATCGATTCTAACTCATCAAATGAATTAAAAAAACAAAAAATCCAAGATCCCAAAAATCATTACACCATTCGGCCAAGACTAAATTTGGGGAAAATATTCCAAATCATTTTTTATCAAATTAGTCCAACCAAAATGAATTTAAACATGTTATAAGCATACTCAAACAAGCAATTTATTCAAATCATGCTCAAATCAATTTACCCAAATTTTAAACCCTACAAATTTCATGCTTGCAACATTAGCTCATGATGCCATTGTTGGTATTTTCTAAGGTCCCAAGATCAAATCAAGACATGAAATCATGCGTGAATACACCAACGAAGATAGCGGAATACTTACATTGATCGGTTATGTCGATTTGAAGACGAATCATGCCCAAAAACGCACTGCCTTTGTAAGCCCACTGCAGCAGTCCATGCTCACTGTCTTGGCAGTTTCGGGTCTCAAAACGAAGCTCCAAACTCCATCGGATGAGTCCCGCCTCATGGTTGAACCTCCCTACCACCTTCGCAAGACTTGTAAGTGTGCTAGCACTTGATTTCTCACCATGAGAAACCACTCTTGGCTTCCCTTTGTTCACGCCATTTCTGGTTCCAAACCAGTGAAGATTTTCTTCATTTGGGCGTGAGAGAAGAGAGAAAATGAGAGAGAAGAAGTTTTTGTGTTAAGTAAAATGATTTACCAAAAATCAATTTATATTTATGCCATAATTTTATTAAATTAATAATAAAATTATGACACAAAACATGCAATGGCTTAGAGTGTCAAACACTCAAACTCCATGCAATGACATTGAGTGCAATGTACACAATCTACATGCAAAGCATTAGAATGACATGTGTCATGTGGGCCCCACACGTTTCCAAATGAAAGTGGGCCCACGTGCACTCACGCGTTCGGGTTCGATATTTCCGAAATACCGAGCTTACGTCGCGACGTTAATTCAATCGAATTTAAATAAATAATTGCGCCTAGCGAAATTATTATTTACGTCGCTAACGAATTAATTCTAAATTAACTCGTTTGCCCGAATTAAAATCTGATTTTAATTCCGCGTCGAAATCTAATTTCGTCTAATATATCGAATATATTAATACATCGATTAATTCCGAATTAATCGTTCTCTCTCTTTAGACGACATTTTATCCCGGATAAAACATCTCCGTTATTAATCCTAGATTAATTTTCTCTCTCTTCTGTATAATCCCAGATTATTCAAGAGTGCGAGTTGTGCGTCATCGGTGGATTATCGGGAAGCGACCCATGAGATCCCCGGATAATCTGGCAGTAAATACGGTCGTCGGAGTATCCGAATCACGTACGTACCAAGTACTACGTTCTACCGATTTACGAGACAAGGTCGACTCCTAGCAAAGCACCAAGTCTACCTAATTCTCCGGACATATCCATTTAAGAATATTAAGATCTGTATCAAGCGTAGTATACTAATGTATTGTGCATATCGGCCCAGTATCGGATAATCACGTGCTAGGGCTGGGGCTGGATAAGTGTCTGCCCCGTCCGAAACACATATCGGATGTCTGGTAACTAGTCTCTATAATCGGATATTCATGACCTGGTCATAATATCACGATTGGATGCGCATCTCTTAAGAGCACTAATACCGTATCCTGCGTGACATCATCTCCACTATGACTGGAGTGATACTTCCGTCTTGACATCACATCCAATACACTACGATTCTCAATATACCCGGCATTGGCGTACACAGAACTAGTTACAGTCCTAGACGACCTCAACTAAAGTATATCGATTGTCGTAAGCATTAGCGATGTAAGTCTCAGGTTAAGACTATACACACCTACCTTGATTTCGGCCCCCCAGACACATATTCATAATACCAATGGGATTCCGGGGGGTCTATCCAGAGCGAAGCTGTTTCCAGTACCATCGGTGAAACACGACCTCCTATCGCACTTGCATAAGTATCCAACACTTATATATATATGAGAACTATGCCGTTGTGCCCTCACAACGCACACAAGTGCAATACTAGCCTATTCCGCATTATCGATGTCCAGTCTCGATAATACTACGGCTAGGGATATTCAATGATTAATCCTTCGTGGACTGATACTGTCTCATATCATCTCAATCTAGGAACTAATCATAGGGACCTCTCTTCATTTATATATCTATGGTGATCTAATCACAAATGATGAGAGTGCAATTTCCTTATTACATAGTTAATTTGCTACAACAACACAATGATCTGTGCAAATAGTGACGCTATGGGTCATATATCCAACAGCGGTAATAAAGTCTGCAATTAATTAATCCGGTTAAAATATAATTATAAATTATAATTAAGTGAGATTTACTTAGATAATTATTTAAATGTTTCACCTTTTACCCAAGCGGTAAATTAACTACAAAACATAAAGTAAATAAAGTAAATAAAATTTTATTACAAAAAGTAAAAGTGCATAATTAAAAATACTAAAAGTAAAAATGCTAAAAAAAATTACAAAAACTTAAACACAGAAGATGCAATCCTTAGAGTCCTTACAAAACTCAAGGAATGCATGATTTGAATTCTGAAATCGAGCTGAATTTATAGGCGCGTATAGGGGGTCAGCGTCGCGACGCCAGGTTCGCGTCGCGACGCCGATGATTGTCGACGTGGCACGCTCTGGTTCGTCGTCTCAGATTCTGGATAAGGTGATAAGGTGACACGTGGCAAAGTGGTTGGATCTCAATTATTGTGACATGTGGCGGCTTCTGATTGGTCGGCTTAGATTTTTATCCGCCACGTGTCGATTTCAGATAAGTTTATCAATAATTAATGCTGATGTGGCACTGACGTGACATACGTGGCGAAAGGGACTGTCAGCACCAAAGAATTGTGACACGTGGCACGCTGTGATTGGTTGATGATGACATGGCGATGATGTGGCATGTGAACTCGGTCAATCAGAGATGTGGATGATGACGTGGCAGACACATGGAATGACACGTGTCGATGGTGACTTTCGGCACCGTAGGATGATGACACGTGGCACGGCGCATGTTAGCAGATCGACTGTGATAGTGACACGTGGCACGGTGCTCGTTAGCAAAGTCAAACTTTTCTCATATTCTGACTTGTGGACCCGGCGCACGTTAGCACTGTTCGGCGCATGTTAGGCATCACAACGCCAATGGCTTGAGCGTCGCGACGTGCAGAATGACCATTTTGCCCTTTTCGTCCATTTTCACTGTTTTGGCCCCAAATCACCTCCAAAATGTCCTGAAACTTTATTTATCTACAAAATAACACAAAACACATCAAAATATTCATAAAACTCAAGAAACTATACAAAAAATTAGGTTAAATGAGTGGAAAATAGTGATATAAATACCACTCATCACACCCCAAACCTAACATTTTGCTAGTCCTCGAGCAAAACACAAAATAAAATAACATAAACAAATTTAAACTATGCCACTTTCGTAGGGATCACGGTTGCATTTAGCTTATGCAACAAGCTTTAAACCCCTAGGTGTCCCTAGTGGACGAGTTGTAGTCTCGTGAGGGTTTACAGCAATGATACCCACAAATATTTTACAAAAGTAAAAAGGCAGTAAAAACTAATGCACATAAAAGCAAAAAGACAAGCGAAAAGAGAATAAAGAAGTTAGTGACTAATCAGGTGAAACTTCTACTCCAAGTTACATGTTTTCTTTCTTTCTAAATTACCGAAAAAGTAAATTCTCCGATTATATTTACCATTCTTCATATACACAGCCAACAAAATATTAATCTACTCATTTTTGCCCACAACAGTCATAAGTGCAGTTGATAAGAGAGCAATATTTTTGTCCTAAAGTTTTATCAGAATTCACACCTTTTTGTAGCAATGGAATAATTTTTCTGATTTTTTTCTTTGATTTTTTTTTATTTATATACAATATCTTCCATCTATGTAGCGAGTGTTGGGCCGGTGGCTCCCAAACCAGTTGGCTTTAGGGCACCAGGTGTTAAGACACCCCTACGGACTTAATTACTCAAACTTCAGATATATATATTTTTGCAGCATCTTTGATCCATGTAGCGAGCTTTGGGCCAGTGACTCCCAAACCAATTGGCTTTAGGGCACTATGTGTTAAAACACCCTTACAGACTTAATAACTCAGATCTTAGACGTTTAGTTTTTTTTTTTACTCCATCACTTTTTTTTAGATGCTTCCTCCAATTAAACTAGAGCACTGAATATTACAAACTTTTCAATTTTAGCTCATGTCCGTATGTTACTATGCATGTTGATAATATCTGCTAACTGAGCATATGAAGATCCATTTTAGTAAGTTTTATGGAGAATTTACAAATTAAATAAATTAAAATTAAATAATCAAAAATTAACTTGTTCCGAAATAGGTTTGAGATACGTCTCAGGAGTGAAAACTCCTTACTCAGATATCTCTTACCAATTTCACATTTTTAGTCAAAATAAAAACACAAAACACAAAATAGTTTTGTAATTTTTGAAAATTTTTCAATTTTTTTTGTATTTTTTGAAAAATTTTGGACTAAAAATAAAAACAACACACAAACTAAAAACAAGGTATTGATCAACTAATTCCCTCCCCCAAACCTAAATGAGACATTGTCCCCAATGTCTTAAACAGTAGAAGAAGAGTTTAGAAGATAATACCTCGTTAGCTGAATTTCTATAGAAAATTAAAGGTTAAGATCCAGATTAATCCAACGCCTCTTACCACGATCATCCTCGGACCAATTTATCTTTGAAAGGATAGGGTCAATTTGTGGTTCATAGGTTAAGAGTTGGTCTATTAGATCTGGAGTAGTTCTGGCAGTGAAGAGGAGTTCTTTCATAGGTTTTGACACGAACTCATTTCTCCAAGCATCATCAAGAAACACACAAAAAAAATCATAAATTTCATCAACGTTAAACAACCAATTGGTTTCTAGTGTATGTTCAGGTTCGCCCAAGATAACACTATAAAAATTTCCTCCAATGTGCCCAAGCCGCCTAGCTAAGCAATAAAAGCATCAGCACGGTTAATCATTTCTACCAATCGTTCAGACATACATGGCACGATCAGTTCCTCTCCGTTTTATGGTCCAATAAGATTTGCCTCCGCCAAGGGTTTTGGGATGATTCCCAAAACGTGACTGCCTCCTTCCTGTACAGCCTTTGAAACGATCCCTATTATTCCAAGATTGCCTCCGCCATATACTAAGTGCATATTCCTTGCAGCTAAGACTCGACCCAATTTATGTGCTTCTTCTACGTATTGTGGCTTAGTACCAACACTAGTACCACAAAATACACAGATGTTTTCAACTCGTCTTCTTGAAGTGGCTTCCATGTTTTACTTGGATGTCTTCAAAAGTGCAATGATGGGTTGAATTTATAGTACCTGAAAAAGGGTGAGTAATAATAGCACTATTATCTTCCATAAGACGTTTGTTAGCTAAACAACAAAAGAAATCGTGAAAGGTCAAAAAGTCTGGATCATGTCTATGAAAATAAAGATAATTACAATAGAAAAGCAAATTAAAGCAATAATTAAGGCAACGAAATTGTGTACGCAATACGCCATTCGCTTAGTATAAATTCATTAGGATGCGTCTCAAGAATCCATTCCTCACTCAGCCATCGCTAATGAATTATCTCTTATCTTTTCCAAACACCATTCCTTCTGTCTTAAAATGCTCCGTTTGTGCTTTTCCCTACAAAAATAACACACAAAATTAAAAATTCTACAACATGTATACACAAAAAATTAAAATAGAAATTACAACAAAGTGCATTGGTTGCCTCCCTGCTACCGTTAAAATTTTCGTCTTCAGCCAGACGTGACTGAAATCCATATGTCAAGGAGGTTCAGCATCGTTTTGGATGTCCGATTAAAGATAATCCAGTGAGCGTTGCTTTTGAAGGGTTTCTTCCAACGGTAAGGTGATAAAAAGAATTTTGTCATATTTCGTGCTTGTGACACCTTTTTGATCTTTGTTGCTCCAGTGGTTCCTAAAAAGAAAGAAAGACAATCGGAAGGTCTAGTATGGTGCTTGACTTGGAATGGGATTTCCATTCTATCAAGCTTCTGGGTGATATCTTTGATTGTACTCCCTAAAACAGTGATGTTTCTCCTGAATGTTCTGGATCTTTAATAAGTTCAGACATTTGCTCCTCCATTTGTTCTGTTTCTTGCTCCACATTTTCTTCACATATGTATTTTAGGATTTTCTCGTTCAGTTCTTCATCTGTCATCTGTGAAAAACATGCTCCATAAGTGTCAACCTGAGGATGTAAAGAGATGTCAGATTTTGGGTCTTCATCCTCTGATATGATTGGCTCAGGTAGATCTTCTTCAAACATTAGTGCAAAACATTCTCCAAGATCTTCATTTTGAGGATGGAAAGTTTCATCCTCCCTTGTTGGTGCAGTTGGTACAAATAGCTCAGCTTCTTCATCCTCGTCAGAGTCTAATAATAAAAGTCAAACATAGACTTTGCTGGTTCAGGCTCCTGAACTGATACCTCTGATTCTTGATACTGCTCAGCCTCGTCCACTATTATGATGTCATGATGAATCTCAGGATATTCGAAGGCTTCTTCAGTAGTATTGAATTTGGTTCTTGAGGTATGTAGTTCTGGTTTTCTGTGAATTGTCTTATTTGATCTGTCATCCTCTGAATAGATGTTGATTGTCTCTGAATATTTTCGAGTTAATTCTGATATGTTTCAAGCATTGTATCCAAATTTTTGTCTTGTTTCTTGAATAAATCTTTGAGCATGTCAATCATCTGATCTTATTCTGATGGTTCTGGTTCTTGATGAAGATTGTAGATAGATGGTGGATAAGATGGAAAATATGATGGTTCTTCGTACCATGAAGGATTTTGATAGCTCTGCCACCCTGGATTGTAGTTGTACTCGCAATGATCTCTCGGATGGTTACCATTACATATGTCACATCTCCCCATTGTCTTCTGTTGAGCAATTGTAGTATTGCTTGGTTCTGGCATCCAGTGATAGTCGTTGGGCTGTACAACAGGCCTCAGAAAACCGGACTGTTGCTCCCAGATTTGGGGTGTATCTTCTAGTAAAGCTCGTGATCTCTCAATCTCCCAATAATGTTCCATTTTTCAATCACCTGAAAACAAAAGAAATAAATAAAAATTACAGATATAAATAAAGAAAATTTGATACAAGTAAATTAGATAGCTTCAAAATTAATAACTCAAGAAAAATAAGTCCCCGGGAACGGCGCCAAAAACTTGACCGGCGTAAACACACACGTATAACGCAAGCGCACGTATCGTTCAAGTAGTATAAAAATATCGATCCCACGAGGACTTAATTCCTACTGTTATTAATTATTGATACTATTTATTTACAGGTATCTAATTATAGGGAGAAGAGAATGACTGTTTTTGTTGGTTGAATGTGGATTTGATAAATAAAATAAAAACAGACTCAAAAGAAAATACTAAGGAAAATAAAAGAAAATACTAAAAGATCTATGGTCGTGACTCCACACAATATTAATATAAAGATGAATTGATTCTATTATTTATGTGTAATAAATCAGTTTGCTAACCTGGAACACGAAAATATGCAAAAGCCTTTGTCGATGGTCAGACGCAAATACACAGTATAACCCAATTGAACCATATGTCTATGTCAACAAAATTACCTGGATTTATTAAGATCAAGTTCCAATTATGGCTACCCCCGCCCGACAAGTATATGTCTATCCTGTAAGGAAATCTATTAAAGGGTTATCTATCCTCAAGGAAGATCGTGGATTATTGAATCTAAGGCTGAAACCTAAAATCCCTATGTCTAGTTCATTTTAAGTTTACCATATCAATCTTATTGGTGATCAGACAACAATAAGTATTAAGCTTAAGACTTAATAAACAAACTAAAGAATTACCCAATAAATAATTAAATCAATTATTAAGCCTAGTAATAATGTGTTTCATCACTTCCCTATAATAAAATAAAATGCTGGGGGTTAGAGGATTCACATTTAATATTTCTTATCTAGGAATCTCACTTATTATAATATATAAATTATTTTCTGTTCTACTTTCTCGAGAATTAATAATATTAAACATTTAAAACTAGCCATATAAGCGGTAATCCATTTAGTCCAATACACCAGCCATATAGGCGGTAATTATCTGTCACATAAAGACCAGCCATATAGGCGGTAAAGTAATTTATATTTAGACCGACCATATAGGCGGTAATAAAGTCTGCCATTAATTAATCCGGTTAAATTATAATTTATAAATTATAATTAAGTGAGATTTACCTAGATAATTATTAAATGTTTCACCTTTTACCCCAGCGGTAAATTAACTACAAAACATAAAGTAAAAAAAGTAAATAAAATTTTATTACAAAAAGTAAAAGTACATAATTAAAAATACTAAAAGTAAAAATGCTAAATTAAAATTACAAAAACTTAACATAGAAGATGCAATCCTTAGAGTCCTTACAAAACTTAAGGAAGACATGATTTGAATTCTGAAATCAAGCTGAATTTATAGGTGTGGATAGGGGGTCAGCGTCGCGACGCCGGTGATTGTCGACGTGGCACGCTCTGGTTCGTCATCTCAGATTTTGGATAAGGTGATAAGGTGACAAGTGGCAAGGTGGTTGTGATCTCAATTATTGTGACATGTGGCGGCTTCTGATTGGTCGGCGCTGATTCTTTTCCGCCACGTGTCGATTTTGGATAAGTTTATCAATAATTGATGCTGACGTGGCGCTGACATGGCACACGTGGTGAAAGGGATTGTTGGCACCATAGAATTGCGATACATGGTATATGATGACGTGGTGATGATGTGGGACGTTGACTCGATCAACCAGTGATGTGGACGATGACATGGCAGACACGTGGTGATGGTGACTGTCAGCACCGTAGGTGTTGGGTTTCTAGTTAGTCTCAAAATCTATTTCAAGCAAGAAATCATGTGCGAATACAACAATGAAGAATTGCGGAATCATACTTTCATTGATCGGATTTGGAGATGCGAGGAACAACAAAAATCTTCAAGCTTTTCCCTCCAAGGTTATCGGCTTTGGGCTCCATTTTTGTCCTCCATTTTCGGTCCTTCAAGCTCCAAGCTTGGTGTGCATTCCATGCCCACGGGTGAGTTTCCCTATCACCTTTGCAAGACTCCGGATGTGTGCTAGCACTCTAGAAATTTTGCCACAAAACTTCCTAAGCTTCTCCTTCATCTCACGGCATTTGTAGAAATTTGAGGAACAACAAATTGTATGATGTCGACCTACTGGATCTAGGAATTGGATGGGATCCAATTGATCTTAGAGATCTACCTAGTTAATTATCATACAATTTGTTGGCCAAAGTCAAGATTGTGTGTTATTTAACGGGATCCTAGCCCACTAGGAAACAAGGTTTCCCGAGTACTCAACAGAGGTTAGAGGCTCACCGAAAAATAGTGGGAGGCAAGTATTAAATTTGCAATATTCGTTTAGTTACTTGCCATACGCGCTCATTTCAATTTTTCGTCAAAATAAATTAATATATTAGTTGGACTAATATTTAATCGTTGTTTTAATTAAACAGTTGGACTGTATTCAAACTACTTCAATTAATAGTTGATTTTATAATTGGATTATAGTAATCAATATAATTGAATTTAACATATTAAATTATAGTTGATTATATAGTTAGACTATAGTAATCATTATAATAAATAGTACCTAAAATCGTTGATTAAATAGTTGGACTATTAGAATCAAGATAATTGAAAGATTAGCGTTTAAAATATAAACCTGGGTTAAAATATTTTAAACGGCTTTAATTTTCAAATTGGGAATAATACCTCAGGATAGTCCTGGGAACCGAAAAGTTACTTTATTTGATATAGTGACGTCTCGAGCCTAAGCCCGGAGTTGAGCAAATAGAAGAACATGATATTTGGAATATTCATGTGATAATAACTTTAGTGCTTAATCTGTTATGCTTGCGCAAAGACTCCTTAATTTCTTAGTCAGAACTAAGGATTAGATCCTTATAGTACGATATTGAAATTGAAGGATCTTCATAGATATATCCTTAGATCTTACAAGTCTAAATTGCAATAGTAAAATCTTGGAGAGTTAATGGCTATACTCAAGGAGACAAAGCCAAAGTTTGCAATAGGCAAGAAGCGCAAGGAGCATCATATTTCGACATTCTAGAAGGCCAAGGCTTGCCCGAAGGCTTCTGGGGTGTGGAAAAGGGGTAAAGGAAAAATCATTATAATCTTCTGGGAAGACAAAGGACATATCCCAAGATATTTGCCTAAACTATGGCAAACAGGGTCACTGAAGAGTGACTGTCGTATGGACAAGGCAGACATGGAGGAAGAGAAGACGGTGCAAGGCTCCAGCTTCAAATATGTTTGTTATAAACATGTTCACTACTAGTATTAAAATTGGATTTTAGATAATGGATGTGGTACATAAATATGTACTGATGTGCAGAATCTGCTGACAAGCAGGATATTGACTTCAGATGAAATTGATCTGCGAATCGGAAACGGGACGAGAGTCGCTGTTTTAACCGTAGAAACCTAAGTTTAGGAACTACCCTTCAGGTGTGTACTTAAATTAGGAAAATGTTACAATGTAACTAGTTTGACTAGAGATATTATCTCTATATCAGGGTTTAACCCGTTGCGGGTATACCTTTATATTCTAGAACACTAAAGTGTTTTATTTTATAAAGATGATATTGAGATAAGCACATTAGATGTGAATAACAGTATTTATATTTTGAATATAAATAAATCCCAAACATATAACATGACAAACAAATAGATCGAACTTATTTGATCAGATGAGACTTATTTGTGGCATTGTTGTCTGGGACACAATTAACAAGACTCGTATATCCACACTTTCGAAGAGTGGGTACTAGGACAGATTTGATACTATTCAAATGATGTCTACGAACCTAGTTTATTGGGCAAAGTGCCTAAAACACCTTTACTTGGTAAAAGTGCAAGTGCCACCGATCTGTTAGCCCTTGTTCATAGTGACGTAAGTGAGCCCATGTCTAGCTAGGCTATATGTGGATATGAATGTTTCGTGACCTTTACGGATGTGGCATCATGTTATGGTTATGTGTTTCTTTTGAAACACGGATCAGAAACTTTTGATGAATTCAAAGAGTTTCGACACAAAGTAGACAACAGATCGGCTAAAGTATTAAACCGTCATGGTTAGACCATGATGAAAATACTTAAGCAATAAGTTTCTCAAATACTTGAAAGAGTATAGTATTCTTTCAATGAGGACTCCTCCCGGAACACGTCAATTTGACGATTTGTCCGAACAGAGCAACCAAATTTTGTTGGACATGATAAGGTTAATCACGAGTCGCTCTGAGCTACCATTTCCTTCAAGGGATATGCATAAACAGTGCAAAACTTATTTTGAATAAGGTTCCATAAAAATCTGTTAGACAGATTTCATATTAGATATGAACAGGAAAGAAACTGGGTTTTCTCATTTCTGTAGATTTGGGAATGCTGGGCATATGTTTGGATGATACCAAACTAAAACCCAAACCGGATAAGTGCCTAAGTTGTGGGTTATCCTAGGGAAACCAAAGTATAATACTTATACAACGCACAAGAGAACAATGTAATTGTTGCTCACCATGCGGTTTTCCTAAGAGGAATACCTATATGCAGTGGTAAGTGGGAGGAAAGTAAAACTAGATGAAAATCGGAGTAATACTATTCCAGGCATCGATTCCTTAATGAAACATAAATAGTTCATCAAGGATGAAACTATACCAATAATATTCGAATACACAAGAACCGTGTAAGTCGGAGAGAGTCAGAAAACAACCTGGGAGGTATGGGTTTCTGATCTCACCTCATAAAGATGTCAATCTTATTGAGGAATACGAACTGACTACGTATGGGGAAGTGATACAAGGTATCTAGTCCCTCTAATGGAAAAGTGCCATGAAGTCCGAAATGGATTCCATGTATAACAACCAAGTTTGGATACTAGTTGTTGTACCGGAAGGCATTGTGCCTATTGGTACTATATAAGTCTTCAAGGAAGACATACATGGAAAGCAACAAACCAACGTACTAAGATGGGCTTGTAGTGAAAATGTATCGTTATCAACATTGTGTCGATTACGACGAAACCTTTTACTCATTGCCATGGTAAAATCCATTTGGATAATGCTTGCTAATGCTGCATGTTTCATTTATGAAATATGGTAGCTGAATGCCCAAACCGCTTTCCTTAACGGAAACCTTTCGGAGGATGTTTACAACATCCTGACGGTTTTGTCATACCAAAACGAGCAAACAAGGTTTGCGAGTTAATTCGATCCATTCTTGGATTGAAGCAATCATTGCGTTCTTGGAATTATCATTTTGATGTAATCATAATGGTATATGATTTAATTCAAAACGAAAATGATTATTTTGTATATAAGGAGGTTAGTGAGAGCGCACTGACAGTGATTGTCCTATAAAATGATGACATGTCATTTCTTGGAAATGATATTCCAATAATACAATCGGTGAAAGCTTGGCTTTCATGAAAATTCTCCGTAGAATTCTTGGGAGAAACAACCTTTATTCTAGGAATAAAGATCTACTGGGATAGATTTAAAGTTGTTAATACTCTCCGAGAACTCGTACATTGAAATAAATATACGCGACTTAGTGCCTCATATGCTTTGAGCATATGGAGTCACAATCAGGCCAATCCTAGTGATAGTCACTGGATTGATGTTAAGAACATCATTTAGTTTCTTAGATGAACTAAGGATGCTTTCTTAAACTATGGAGAATGAGAACTTGAAGTGACTGGGTTCACCGTTGCAAGTTTCCTAACCAATAAAAAACAACTATAAGTCATAACAACGATACTATATAGTTTGAATAACAGAACAGTGAGATGGAAATCTTCCAAGCAAGATATTGTTGCCAAATAATCAACAAAAGAGGAATATTGCTGTAGCTGAGGCAGCAATAGAAGACTTTTGGATCGATAATAATCCTAATCAGATTAGGAGTAGCTCTGTTAGCAGCTGAGCTAGGCTTCAGCATAGGCTAAAGAATTCATGGTCTCATCAACGATCCAGATATATACTTCAATATTTCATCAGATTCGTTTGGATCATACATCGTGGCGATGTGATGATCGAATAAATTACATCAGATGATAACACTGCAAATCCGCTGACGAAAGCATTTTCTCAGTAGAAGTTTGAGCGAACTGTACATAGTTCGGGTGTAGGACACTTGAGTGATTGGCTATAGGCCAAGTGTTAGATTGTCGGACAATTATGACCCATAGCATCACTATTTGTACAGATCATGGTGTTGTTGTACAATTAACTATGTGACAAAGGAAATTGCCCTTTTATCATTTGTAATTGGATTACCTAGATGTATAAATGATAGAAGGTCCATATGATTAGTTCCGGATTG
This sequence comes from Zanthoxylum bungeanum, assembly GCA_019454045.1. Classification (NCBI taxonomy): domain Eukaryota; kingdom Viridiplantae; phylum Streptophyta; class Magnoliopsida; order Sapindales; family Rutaceae; genus Zanthoxylum; species Zanthoxylum bungeanum. Next base: position 117,669 of record SKCR01014205.1, on the reverse strand, counting down.
AGATGATATGAGACAGTATCAATCCACGAAGTTTTAATCATTAAACATCCCTAGTCAGAGTATTATCGAGATTGGACATCGATAATGTGTAAAAGACTAGTATTACACTTGTGCGCGTTGTGGGAGCATAACGACATAGTTCTCATATATTTGGGTATAGGATAATCATGCAAGTGTAATAGGAGGTTGTGTTTACCGATGGTACGGGAACAGCTTCGCTCTGGATAGACCCCTCATAATTCCATTGGTAGTATGACTATGGGTCTATGGAAGTCCGAATCAGGGTATGTGTATTTGTTGAAGGATCTTCATAGATATATCCTTAGATCTTACAAGTCTAAATTGCAATAGTAAAATCTTGGAGAGTTAATGGCTCTACTCAATGAGACAAAGCCAAAGTTTGCAATAGGCAAGAAGCGCAAGGCGCATCATATTTTGACATTCTAGAAGGCCAAGGCTTGCCCGAAGGCTTCTGGGGTGTGGAAAAGGGGTAAAGGAAAAATCATTATAATCTTCTGGGAAGACAAGGGATATATCCCAAGATATGTGCCTAAACTGTGGCAAACAGGGTCACTAAAGAGTGACTGTCGTATGGACAAGGCAGACATGAAGGAAGAGAAGACGGTGCAAGGCTCCAGCTTCAAATATGTTTGTTATAAACATGTTCACTACTAGTATAAAATTGGATTTTAGATAATGGATGTGGTACATAAATATGTACTGATGTGCAGAATCTGCTGACAAGTAGGATATTGACTTCAGATGAAATTGATCTGCGAATCGGAAACGGGACGAGAGTCGCTGTTTTAACCGTAGAAACCTAAGTTTAGGAACTACCCTTCAGGTGTGTACTTAAATTAGGAAACTGTTACAATGATTTGACGCTTGATGTGACTTATAGGCCGCAATTGAATTCGAAATGTGAGTGCACCCGCAAACACTCCCGGGCTCGGGTTCCCTAATTTCGAATTAACGAATTTTCCGTTACGACGTAATTAAATCAAATTTAATTAAATAATTATGCCTAGCAAAATTACTATTCACGTGGCTAACGAGTTAATTCTAAATCAACTCGTTCGCCCGAATTAAAATCTAATTTTAATTCTGCGTCGAAATCCAATTTCGTATAATATATCGATTAATTCCAAATTAATCGTTTTCTCTCTTTTTAAATAATATTTTATCCCAGATAAAATATCTCCGTAATTAATCCCAGATTAATTTTCTCTCTCATCTAATTAATCCCATATTAATAAAGTGCGAGTCATACGTCATCGGTGAATCTTCGGGAAGCGACCTATGAGATCCCCGAATATGTTGGCAGTAAATCCAGTCGTCGGACTATCCGAACACGTACGTACCTAGTACTACGTTTTTACCGATTTACAAGACATGGTTGGCTTCTAGCAAAGCACCGTGCCTACCCAATTCTCCAGAAATATTCTTACTGGAATATTTGATCTATATCAGGCGTAGTATACGTAGTATTGTGTATTTGGATCCAATATCGGATGTCACGTGCAAGGCCTGGGGCTGGATTTGTGTCTGCCCCATAAGAAGCACATATCGGATCTCTGGTAACTAGTCTCTATAATCGGATAAACATGACCTAGTCATAATATCCCGATAGCTGCAGCATATAAGAGCACCAGTTCCATATCCTACGTGAACATCATCTCCACTATGATTGGAGTGATACTTCCATCTCGACATCACACCCAATACACTACGATTCTCAATATACCCAGAAGAGGAGTACACAGAACTAGTTAAAGCCCTGGACGACCAAAACCAAAGTATATTGATTGTCGCAAGTATTAGCGGTGCAAGTCTCAGGTTAAGACCAAATACACATACCCTGATTCGGACTTCCATAGACACAAAGTGATACTACCAATGGAATTCCAAGGGGTCTATCCAGAGCGAAGCTGTTCCCGTACCATCATTAAACACAACCTCTTATTACACTTGCATGAGTATCCTATACCCAAATATATGAGAACTATGTCGTTATGCTCCCACAACGCGCACAAGTGTAATACTAGTTTTTTACGCATTATCGATGTCCAATCTCGATAATACTCTGACTATGGATCTTTAATGATTAAACCTTCGTGGATTGATAATGTCTCATATCATCTCAATCCGAAACTAATCATATGGACCTTCTATCATTTATACATCTAGGTAATCCAATTACAAATGATAAAAGAGCAATTTCCTTTGTCACATAGTTAATTTGTACAACAACACCATGATCTGTACAAATAGTGATGCTATGGGTCATAATTGTCCAACAGTAGGATGATGACACGTGGCACGGCGCATGTTAGTAGATCGGCTGTGATGGTGACACGTGGTAAGGCGCACATTAGCAAAGTCAAACTTTTCTCAGATTCTGACTTTTGACCTGGCACACGTTAGCACTGTTCGGTGCATGTTCGGCATCGCGACGCCAAAGGCTTGAGCGTCGCGACGCGCAGAATGACCATTTTTCCCTTTTGTTCCTTTTTCACTGTTTTGGCCCCAAATCACCTCGAGAATGTCCTGAAACTTTATTTATCTACAAAATAACCCAAAACACATCAAAATATTCAGAAAACTCGAGAAAATATACAAAATATTAGGTTAAATGAGTGGGAAATAGTGATATAAATACCACTCATCAAGATACCATGTCATCCATACAAATATCTTTTGAAAAAATACACAAGATTTTGAGAAATCAGTTTGGGGAAATTCAGAAGTCATTTGATAAATCTTTGAACATTCCACGACATACACATTTGTGTGATGAAATTTTTAATCAAATAAGGTTTCGGATTTCGTTAGAGGCGATGGAGTACATTTATGATCAGCTGAAATATGTTGAGGAAACATCTCACCAATTACCCGGCATGAGCAACTGCTCATTCTAAATAATATATGGATTGCTATACATGCAAGATATTGCATATTACCTTCATCTTTCCATCCCAATTTCGATACAAAGTGTTACCGCACATTGGAAGAGGTTATCTATGCACGTACACGAGTTCAATTATGATGCAACACCGCCTAACAAGATATCAAATGTTGTTGAAATATTAGATGAGATGGATCCATGTATGCGATAGCATATGATAGACAAGTTTCTTGATATGGCAGATCCATCTCAAAGCACAGTTCGAGTCCCTTCGTACAACACTGAACATAGAGGTCAACCTACAAGTAGAGATGATTTAACATCCCCGATTTGGGAGATGTCACCGGCAGGGGATAGACCGTACTAACCCCATAAGCCTCTGACTTTCTAACCATAAACATACATAACTATTATTTTCTTTAATTTACTTTATTATGTATGGGACCGTAGCCTAAACTTAAAATCATTACATAAAAACTCTACATCTGAATCTGATAACTCAATATCACACTTATACAACGACTGCCTCAAAAACAAAGACTAATACAAAAATTTTAATTGGGTTTGACTGACTCACACTCTATCTGACTTGTACTTGGTGGACTTCAACCAGAGTGACTGCATCAGTATCTGTCCTCCCGAGCTCATCCTCTAAGAATACCTGCAACTACAGAAAACTGGGAGTGGAGGGTTAGATTATCGTATGACCTAAGTGAGTGGGCGAAAAACTGAAACACTAATAAAAGTAACTTTATATAATAACTATTTTCTGAAAACTGTGTCTGAAAATCTCCTTTGTAAAACTCAACTTTCTAAAATCTGCTTTTAAACCTCTGGTTTATGAAAGCTATTTCTAAAATCTGATTTCTAAAAACTATATACTGAAAATCTGGAATCTGAAAATCTAGTTTGTATTTGAAAAACTTGACGTATGTGGGCGTTACGTATCGTCGTCCCCTCATATGCCTATCTGGAGCCAGGAATGTAAATCTATGACTTTGGGGCGTTACGTATCGCCGTCCCCTAATGCACGCCACTCATGTCCCTGAAACTGGTGGTCTTAGGGCGTTATGTATCGCCGTCCCCCAAGCCACTGAACTAGAGCTGGTAGTGTTGATACATGCTACTACTTGACCCTGAAACTAGGGTCTAGGAGCGCTACGTATCATCGTTCCCCTAGCCCTGAACTAGGATCTAGGGGCGTTATGTCTTCAACGGCACGAACTTTTCTGACTGGGAAATGAATCTAATGATAGTCCTTGGATCCAAGAGGTTGCTCTACACCATAGATAGGCCTCCTGGGCCTAAGCTTAAACCTGATGAGTTGCTTGAGCTAGATCTTTGGAGGACCCATAGCGATGACAATGCAACTGCTCAGTCTATTATGCTTGCTGCCATGACTCAGCAATTCCGTCGACAAAACAAGGGATTGGATCCCTATCATATGTTGGCGAAATTGCACGATCTTCATCGATCTAATCTGAGATCATAGAGATATGAGCTGCAAAAGAAGCTCTTCCGCGCTCGGATGTCGGAGGGTACATCTGTTGAACAACATGTGACACAGATAATTGCCGATATTAAGCAGCTTGGCGAGATGGGCATAGTCTTCGAGGCAGAGACTTCAATAGATTTAATCTTACAGTCTCTCCCCGACACTTGGAGTGGGTTCATCATGAACTATAACATGTTGAACCAAGACCAAACTCTTGGAGAGTTATTGTCCACTCTGCGCGAGGCAGAAAATGAGCTTGTTAAGGGCAAGAAGCGCGAGGCGCACTTCGCTTCTACATCTCAGTCTTCGAGGGCTTGGCCCAAAGCGACTGGAGGTGTGAAGAAGAAGAAGCATAAAAAGAAAGGAAATGCCAAATAGTCAAAGGCTTCTGGGAAGCCAAATGACAAGTCTCAGGATGTACGCCTCCAGTGCGGCAAACAGGGTCACTGGAAGCGTGACTGCCACGAGTACAAGGCGCTCCAAAATGAGATAAAGGCAGGCAAGGCACCGGCCTCAGGTATGTATGTTATAGAAATAAACATGACTACTTCTAGTTTTAAAAATTGGATTTTTGATTCTGGTTGTGGTACTTACATTTGTACTGATGTGCAGGATCTGCGGATTAGCAGGAAACTGGCGTCATGAGAGATTGACCTCCGTGTTGGAAATGGGACTCCAGTCGCCGTTTTGGCCGTTGGCACTTTTATTTTAGAACTGCCCTCGGGGCATGTACTTGAACTTACAAACTGTTTTTTTTGTACCTAGTTTGACTAGGAATATAATTTATGTATCTATGTTAACCCAATGTGGGTACACTTTTGTATTTAGAAACACTGGGTGTTTTATGTATAAAAACTATGTAGAAATTTGCATAGCTGATGCAAATAATGGTCTTTATATTTTGAATATAAATCAATCTCAAAATGTAACAAACAAAAGGCTTAAAGTAAGTCATAAATATGAAACTTATATGTGGCATTATCGTCTGGGACACATAAACAAGACTCCCATATCCACACTTTCGAAGAGTGGGTACTTGGACGGATTTGATCCAAATTCATATGACGTCTGCGAATCTTGCTTATTAGGCAAAATGCCTAAATCACCTTTTAGCGGTAAAGGTGTACGCACCACCGAACGGTTATCCCTTGTTCATAGTGACATATGTGGTCCCATGTCTAGCCAGGCTAGAGGTAGATATGAATACTTCGTAACTTTTATGGATGATGCATCATGTTATGGTTATGTGTATCTTATGAGACACAAGTCGGAAACTTTTGAGAAATTCAAAGAGTTTCGACACGAAGTTGAAAAACAGACCGGTAAAAATATTAAGACATTGCGGTCGGACCATGGTGGCGAATACTTAAGCAATGAGTTTCTTGACTACTTGAAAGAATATTGTATTCTTTCACAGTGGACTCCTCCTGGAACACCGCAATTAAATGGTGTGTCCGAACGGAGAAACCGAACCTTGTTAGACATGGTAAGGTCTATGATGAGTCGCACTGAGCTACCTATTTCCTTCTGGGGATATGCATTGAACAGTGCAATACTTATTTTGAATAAGGTTCCATCAAAGTCTGTTCAACAGACTCCATATGAAATATGGAAAGGAAAGAAGCCGGGTTTCTCATTCCTGAAGATTTGGGGTTGCTGGGCATACGTCAAACGTTTGGAAGGTACCAAACTTGAACCCAAATCAGATAAATGCCTTTTTGTGGGATATCCTAGGGAAACCAAAGGATATTACTTCTATCACCCATGAGAGAACAAAGTTTTTGTTGCTCTACATGCAGTTTTCCTTGAGAAGGAATTCCTAAATTCAGTGATAAGTGCGAGGAAAGTGGAACTCGATGAAAATCATAGTGATACTGTTCCTGGCATAGAATCCTCAACGGAACATGAACAGTTAATCAGGGATGAAGCTGTACCACAATCTTCGATTACACAAGGACCACGTAGGTCGGAGAGAGTCTGAACACAACCTAAGAGGTATGGGTTTCTGATCTCACCTCATGTGGATATCAATCTCATTGAGGAAGACGAGCCGGCTACGTATGAGGAAGCGATACAAGGTATCAACTCCGGTTTATGGCAAGATACCAAGAAGTCTGAAATGGATTCCATGTACACCAACCAAGTTTGGACACTGGTTGATACACCAGAAGGCGTAAAGCCTATTGGATGAAAATGGGTCTTCAAGAAGAAGACCGACATGGATGGCAACATACAAACGTACAAAGCTAGGCTTGTAGCGACGGGGTATCATCAACGACATGGTGTCGATTACGACGAAACTTTCTCACCCGTTGCCATGATTAAATCCATTCGGATAATGCTTGCTATTGCTGCATACTTCGATTACGAGATATGGCAGATAGACGTCAAAATCACTTTCCTTAACGGAAACCTATTGGAGGATGTTTATATGGAACAGCCTGACGGATTTTTCGTGCCTAAACATGCAAACAAGGTTTGCAAGTTAAATCGGTCCATTTATGGATTGAAGCAAGCATCACGGTCTTGGAACCAACGTTTTGATGGGATCATAAAAGAATATGATTTCGTTCAAAACGAAGATGATCCTTGTGTATACAAGAAGGTTAGTGGGAGCGCACTGACTTTCATTGTCCTTTATGTTGACGATGTATTACTTATGGGCAATGAAATTCCCATGTTAACGTCGGTGAAAGCTTGGCTTTCATTAAAATTCTCCATGAAAGATCTGGGAGAAGCAGCCTTTATTCTGGAAATAAAGATCTACCGGGATAGATCTAGAAAGCTGCTTGGACTCTCCCAGAGCACGTACATTGACAAAGTTTTGAAGATATTCAACATGGATCAGTCCAAGAGGGGACTATTGCCAGTGTCACATGGTGTCACTCTATCTAAGGACATGTGTCCTAAAACTCAAGATGAGAGAGACAACATGAGTCGGATACTGTTCGTCTCGGCATTCGGATCGATCATGTATGCCATGATATGTACACGACCTGATGTCTCCTATGCTTTAAGCATGTGTAGTCGCTATCAGGCCGATCCAGGTGAAGGTCACTGGATTTCCGTTAAGAACTAATGATGCTTTCTTAATCTATAGAGATAGAGAACTTGAGGTAACTGGGTATACCGATGCAAGTTTCCAAACCGACAAAGACGACTTCAAGTCGCAATCCGAGTACGTATTTTTTTTTGAACAACGGAGCAGTAAGCTGGAAATCTTCCAAGCAAGAGACTGTTGTCGATTCAACAACTGAAGCGGAGTATATCGCTGCAACTGAAGTACCAAAGGAGGCAGTTTGGATCCGAAAATTCCTAATTGGATTAGGAGTAGTTCCGTTAGCAGCTGAGCCCGTTCCATTGTATTGTGACAATAACGGGGCTATAGCACAGGCTAATGAACCACGGTCTCATCATCAATCCAAGCATGTTCTTCGACGTTTCCATCTGATTCGTGAGATCATACATCGCGGCGATGTAAAGATCGAGAAGGTCGCATCAGAGGACAACATTGCAGATCTACTGACGAAAGTTATACCTCTGCAAATGTTTGAGGGACATGTATATAGTTCAGGTATTAGATGCTTGAGTGACTGCCTATAGGCCAAGTGGGAGATTGTTAGACAGTTATGACCCATAGCGTCACTATTTGTAAAAGACATTGTGTTTTTGTACAAATTAATTATGTAGCAATGGAAATTGCCTTTTATCATTTCGTAATTAGATTACTTAAATGTGTGAATGATGAAAGTCCTTATGATTAGTTCCGGATTGAGATGATATGAGACAGTATCAATCTACGACGGTTTAATCATTAAATATCCCTAGTCGTAGTATTATCGAGACTGGACATCGATAATGCGGAATAGACTAGTATCGCACTTGTGCGTGTTATGGAAGCGTAAAAACATAGTTCTCATATATTTAAGTATTGGATACTTATGCAAGTGTGGTAGGAGGTTGTGTTTTACCGATGGTACGGAAAACAGCTTCGCTCTGGATAGACCCCACGAAATCCCATTGGTAGTATGACTATGTGTCTATGGGAGTCCGTATCAGGGTAGGTGTATTTGGTCTTACCTGAGGCTTGCATCGCTAGTACTTGCGACAATCAATACGCTTGGTTTTGGTCGTCTAGGACTTTAACAGGTGTTACATGTACAACACTCTTCGGGTTTATTGAGAATCGTAGTGTATTGGGTGTGATGTCAAGACGGAAGTATCACTTCAGTCATATGGAGATGATGGTCACGCAGGAATACAGAACTGGTTCTCTAATAGGTTGTAACCATCGGGATAATATGACTAGGTCATGATTATCCGATAATAAAGAGACTAGTTGTTTGTGATCCGATATATGCTTCGTATGGGGCAGACACTGTTCCAGCCCCAGGTCTTGCATGTGACATCCGATACCGGATCACGAGATACGCAATACTACGTATACTACGCCTGACATAGATCAAATATTCCATTAAGAATATTTCTGGAGAATTGGGTAGGCATGGCGCTTTGCTAGAAGCCAACCTTGTCTTGTAAATCGGTAAAAATGTAGTACAGGGTACGTACGTGTTCGATAGTTCGACGACCGGATTAACTGCCAACATATCCAGGGATCTCTTGGGTCGCTTCCCAAAGATTCACTGATGTCGTATGATTCAAACTTTATTAATCTGGGATTAATAGCGGAGAGACTTTATCTGGGATAAAGTACTATTTGAAGAGAGAGAACGATTAATTTGGAATTAATCGATAAAATAATATATTCGATATATTATACGAAATTGGATTTCGACGCTGAATTAAAAATTGGATTTAATTCGGGTTAACGAATTGATTTAGATTAATTCGCAAGCGACGTGAATAGTAATTTTGCTAGACATGATTATTTAATTAAATTTGATTTAATTACGACGCAACGTAAAACTCGTTAATTCGGAATTAACAAAACTGAGCCCGGAATGTGTTTGCGACGCCACTCCGATTTTGAATCAAGTGCGGCCGCAAGTCACATCGCGAGTCACATCACTTGTCACTTTAGTGATAGATGTCTAAGTCACCTTTTTGGTGAGTGACATGCAGTCACTATTCATGAAAGGGGTTGGTGTGGGCATTTAATGCCATTTTGAAAACAAAAATTGGTGTTTTGACTTTTGGAAATCATATACCAAATTTTGGTAATAGATTTTTCATTATGTTTTTTGAAAACAAATAACAAAAGAATTGAAAACTCTCTCTCTCCCAAATAGACAAAAACCGTGAGTTCCATAGATGAAGAAAGCTTGATTTTTCTTTCATCTTTTGCTAGCACAAACAAGGAATCAATACAAGGTGATAGGGAAACCGAACTAAGAGCTTGGGATCCATTGGAAGCTTGGAGCTTGATCATCTTCATCAACAAATCCATCTTGGCCGAAACTTGGAAGCAAGGAGGAGAAAGTTTTGTTGATCATCACATCCAAAGCCGATCAATGTAAGTGTGTTTCTGCCACTCTTCTTTGCGTATTCATTCAATTTTCTATGCTTATATTGATCTTGGGACCACCCTAGAAACCAACACTAGTGGTCTCTCTCGATTGGTTAAAATTCAATCTCAAGTGGGTGCACTTTGGTACTTAAATGGTATTCCCTACTATTCACATCGATGTTAGTAATTTGGTGCTGGTTAAAGTTCATGCTCTTCCGTACTTTGCTTTCAAAGGTCGTTACTCATATACTTGTCAATATTTCGTAGCTCGAGAATTCATTTTCTATGCCAATTATAGCTTCACAATAACCTATGTCTTCATCTCTGTACTATGATACGAATAAACCAAACCACCCATACCCGCGGCTAAAACAACCCCAAACCCGTAGTGGTTTGGTCATCTTAGAATAGGGCTTGTTACCTTATATGATTACCTGACCAAACATTTCCTTGTTGTTACTTACTGTTACCTTTACTTATTAAGTATTCTTTCATACCGTCGTTGTACCTAAACAGCCTCACTCCCTAACTTTTTCTTAGTACTCTTTACATTCTCTGTTTTTTTCTAGTATCTACTGAGAGCTTCCTTGGTCTATGTCTCTGCCTTCTTTCCTGAGGAATATCTTCTTTCTTTACATACTCATCATTTCATCAATCCTTGGTTCCTTGGAGTTTCGGTCATTACTTGACTACTACCTTATTTCTGTACCACTTCATCTTAACAACTTCTTTTCTGACTCATTTGCTTAGAATTATCTCTTATTTTTGTTTCGTCCTTAATCTACATCGGAAGGTCTTATATTTTTGGTCTTCATTTACTATACTTTTACTTATTTATGGGAATATCTTAAGATAACCTTAAAGATCTGTTTCTGCGATTGTTGTCCAATGAGGGTTGTGAGGGTGGGAGTTTATCCTGAGATCTTCTAATTATGGTGATCTAAATACACATACTGCTCATCTATGAGCCTATGACTCTTGTGAATCAGTATATCTGATATCTTTCTTTACACTAGGGCACTACCGCTAAAAATCCCTAGTTCGCTTTCTTCAATTAACTTATGATCATTTTCATCAATTGATCACTCTATATCTTATGCAAAATATTTCTAGCACCATGTTCCCTAACATCTTCCTCGTACTGCCTCTTTACTCCTCCTTGTTAATTTATGTTGCTTAACTCTCTGAAGTCGTTATTTTCTTTCTCTGAGTACTGTTATACTTCGTTAGAAGACTAGTTCTGCTATAAAGTTCTCTTCTGTGTCTCAGTTTCTTAAACTTTGTACTTCTTTACTTTCCTGAAAACTCTATCTACTTCGACTACTCAGGACATCTCATTCTAATCTTTGGTTCAGGTACTGCTCTTTTCCTAGTCATTCTTCTCAAATCCATGAGACCCTTTATAAATTGCTCACTATATTCCCAATAAGCGTTCTCCATGTTCTTTTCGTAATTTTAAGCCTTTACTTCTTCAAGTGTTCCTTAATTCTATGGTGACTTCCAGACTTAGCTCGACTTATTATAGCTTCAAACTATTCTATTTTGTGCTTCCTCTCTATACTTCACTTGAGGTTATCAATTTAGTTATCTAATCATCTCTCTATATATCTAACCTATCCATTGCTCTTCTTTATTGGTCCTTTTCTCTATGGGTTCTAACTTAAGAAGTGGGCGTATGTTCACTGGCTTAGTTAGAATATTCACTCATCTTGGCTATCTTCAGCTACGTCATCCATGTCTCTAAACATACTAAATCTTCATAACACTTCTCTTTTCCTTTTTACTATTTTCAGACCTTATCTCTTTGGCTCTACACCATACTATTAAGTCTAGTGATGATTCGTTCTACATGAACCTGATCGACTACTCTTTGTCTTGGGGTCCCACAACTACTATCAATTTTCCCAAGCTACTATCTTCTCACTTTGTTAACTATGTTCCTGAATGTACATAATTTCTTTATTACCTTTCACGTCCTTTTATATAACTTCCATATCTAAACTTTTGGTTCTCAATTTTACTACCAATGCTAGTGGTGACTGATACTTCCGATTACCTCTAGATCTCTAATCTCTTTCCTTGCTATAAGTTTCGACTTTAGCATTCGAATCTACTATCATTATTGATATTTTTATCACTCCCAAATGTCTCCAACCTATCGAGTTTATCCATGTATACTTCACAGATTTCTACTGACTTGGGCTGATATATGGGTTCTAATGTATTTGGTCTATCTATGGGCTCTTACTAGTCTTGCAAACCTCGCTCTGACTCGCCTTAATCTTTGGGTTACCCTGGGTTCTCTTCTTTATATCCTCGAAACTTCCTTGATTCTTCTTATAGGTGGTCTGTCATCTAAGGTCTTCCATTTCTTAAGATAAACTCCCATTGGTTTTCTTATGGTCGTCTATATCTATGCTGGTAGGAACGGCTATATATCTCGTCGTTTCTTTTCTTTATGTTTCGATGAGTTTCAAGATCCTTGTTCTAGTACTTTATGTCCTGGTAGAGTTTATTGCTCATGTAGGGTAGGTATGAGATAAGCTCTATCATGACAGCTTGCTTAACTGGTTATGACGGAAGGGTGAGGATCTGAGTAGGTCGGGGCCTTATTAGATTCCTTGATTAGGACAACTAGTTATTTTCCTGTTATTATTCCTCTGATTGGCTTGTGGGCCTAGATTTGGGGATCCTGGAATCTCTGCGTGTTTATGGTACCTCACATCTATTAGAAACCTCTACAAATAATCTTGATTTCTTGATTCTTCTGCCTTATGGATGTTCTTAGTTACTCGGGGAACTCGCTATTTATACTAAATGTTCGAGAGTTATTAGATAAACTGGAAGAATTTCTGAGAAATAAAGTAATTCTTACTTAGAAGGAAATGACTTTACTTAGGTCTACTCAGAATTTTACTCTTGTTCGGACTTGCTATATTCTACTTCTCTATTCTGAGTTCTATATTATCTCACTTTGTGTCTCTGATTCTTACTATTATAGGTTTTTCAGCATTTTCTTATCTATCTGCTTCTGTACCTCTATCTCCATTTACTTCTGATTGCTTAGATATCTACATTCTATCTTTTTACTTCTCTTTCTAACTTTTCTTTCTCTTTCTATTTTCCTGGTGGGCACTCTTGGAACTCACTATCTCTTTCTATCCTTTTATCTTTCTTTGTCTCAGTCTGTCTAATCATCTATACATTCTTTCTTGCTTCCTTATAGCTCTCTTATTCCATTCCCTTGGGTAATTTTTCTTACATTTTTGCTATCTGACTTCATAGCATTGTTTGCACTTCTGGTAATAGGTTGAATAACTTCAAAAAGATTCCTAACTTGGATCTGAGTGTAATTGTTCTCGTAAAGAATACTATTTGAATGATCTAAGAAAGCTTACTAACCTGTCTATAGAACTTTGAGGACCTACTCGAGGATCGGATACTGGAGAGGTAGTTTCTTGCATATGAACATCCCAGACATACTACGTATACAAAACCCCAACACTCTGCCCACTGTAGTCACTGACTGCCTAGACCATGCTCTGATACCATCTTTGTAACATCCCTGATCTGGGAGATGTTACCGGCAGGGGATAGACCGTACTAACCCAATAAGCCTATGGCTTTATAACCATAAACAGACACAACTACTCTTTTCTTTAATTTACTTTATTATGTGTCGGAACGTAGCCCAAACTTAAAATCATTAAATACAAACTCTACATCTGAATCTGATAACTCAATATCACATTTATACAACGACTGCCTCAATTAATATAAAACTTTTAATTGGGTTTGACTGACTCACACTCTATCTGACTTGTACTTGGTGGAATCCAACCCTAGTGACTGCATCAGTATCCGTCCTCCCAAGCTTGTTCTCCGAGAATACCTGCAACCACAGAAAACTGGGAGTGGAGGGTTAGATCGTCGTACGACCTAAGTGAGCGGACGAAAAACTGAAACACTAATATCAAATCACTTGATTTTAAAACCAAGATGCTAGTATTAACTTTATATAATAACTCTAAACTGAAACTTTGTCTGAAAATCTCCTTTGTAAAACTCAACTTTCTGAAATCTGCTTTTAAACCTTTGGTTTCTGAAAGCTATTTCTAAAATCTGATTTCTAAAAACCGTATACTAAAAATCTGAAATCTGAAAATCTGGTTTGTATCTGAAAAACTTGACGTATGAGGGCGTTACGTATCGATGTCCCCTCATACGCCTATCTGGAGCCAGGAATGTAAATCCATGACTTTGGGGCGTTACGTATCGCCGTCCCCCAAAGCATGCCACTCATGTCCCTGAAACTGGTGGTCTTGGGGTGTTACGTATCGTCGTCCCCCAAGCCACTGAACTAGAACTGGGGGTGCAGATCTATGCTACCTACCAAGCTCTGAAACTAGGGTCTAGTGGCGTTATGTATCGTCGTCCCCCTAACCCTGAACTAGGATCTGGGGGCATTACGTATTGTCGTCCACTAGTCCTCTACATGTGCACATGTTCTATATCCGTTAATTCCATGTCTGTACAAGTTACCATGAGTTCATAGTGAGTTTTTTTGCGCCATGCCTTGAAAAACATAAAAATCATACTTTGAATCTCAAAACTGTACAAAACGTTTTCTGAAGAAAATTTCTTTTCTCAAACATAACTTTGCATGAAATGATTGTAAAGAAAATTTTCTAACGCCCTAAAGCGTAAAAATTTAAGACTGAAATAAAAATAACAAAATAAAAGTCAGTTTAAAAGAAGAGTCTCCACTCACTGTTTTGGAATTCCGCTACCCTTTTATCACTCTGTCGAAGAACGTGTGTTTCCTATGATGATTTATCATCGAATACACCAGATTAGAATGGACTAAGAAACGTATTACAGAATCAGATTAAAATTTTCTTATTCATGTAAGTGTTTTCACTTTGAAGGTATTGAACAGATATCATGATGTACCATGAACATACAAGTTGATACGAGACTTATAGGATAGCCTCTAACGCGTTCGGGTGAAACTGAAATAGTGAAAAACTAAATTGGGCAAATATTTGTCCACGCATCGTGATGCAAGGCAGGGTGCATCGCGACGCGGGTCATCGAGAGAGGTGCCCAATTTTTAATGTGTGCGTCGCGACGCATCTTGCACCAGAAGTGTTTCTTGAAAATTTTCCAATCGCGACGCACGACCAATTTTTGGTCTTAAACCCATTCTTTCATTCTAACTTGTTCAATGTTTTCCCCCATACAATTCACACAAGAAAATGGCCTCAAAAACCAATCAAAACACCATCAATGAACAACATCTCAAAACCAAGTCATAACTAACCTAATATTTTTTCTTAATCTCATTTCCAAAATCTAACAAATGCATAATTTCAATCAATATTGTTTTCTTATCACCAAACCTTCATAATCATCAATTTTCCACAACTCCATAACGTCTTCATTCAATAATTTGTCATAATACCATATCCAAAACATTGGTTACTGTTCCTTACCTTATCTATATTTGTTTTTCCTCATTTTCCAAGGATTTCATGCCCAACTTGCCTCATCTTTCTTCTACATTTTTCCATCTTCTTCTTTCTTTTTTCTCATTTGAAGAAACATTGAATAGTAATCCATTTTTATACTAGGGATCTATTTTCAAATTAATTAATAATGGAAATATTTGGAAAAATTGAGAAGTTTTGAGACTTTTCTAGAGGGGTCCCCGGGCACTGTTCATCTATGATTTTAATCTGCGTTTTTGGCTTGGATTTGATTCAAATTTGGAAAAATGTTCAATGTGAAAGTTGTAGATCTTGATCTCAGCTTTTTGATGATATAAAATTCATAAAACTCAGAATTCGTATGAGAGAGTTACGGCCCAAATACTATGGGCTATTCGTAGTGGAACATCATAGAATCCCACATCGAAGTTTCGAAGAATTTACTGTTCATTCATGAAGTCGTTCTGTGGATGTATATATGTGACACGCTCGAAAAGTGGTCTTTTACTCCCAAGTATAAGAGTGTCGAAATAATAAAATAACCCGGTGAGTCCGGGGTCGATCCACAGAGAAGAGATTTAGCAAAATATAATAATGAGCAGTGCGGAAAAGAAAAGTTTGATTTGTTGAAGTAGTTGAGAACTTTTAGATTGAATTACAGTAATAGAATAAATGCTAGAGTTATGGGATCCATTTTTAGTCTTTTAAACATTTAGAAGCCTCGCTTTATTATAATCTACAAATTGCCATTGTTACCCACTTAATTTATTTCAGGAATTAATTATGCCAAATAGAAAGAACCAGCCATAAAGGTGGTGATACCGTTTGTCTATAACAAGTCCTACCAAGGTACTTAATTATGCCAAAATTGTATAAAACCAGCCATAAAGGTGGTAGAAAGATAAAACCAGCCATAAAGGCGGTGAAAAGATAAAACCAGCCATAAAGGCGATAGACAGATAAAACCAGCCATAAAGGCGGTGAAAAGATAAAACCAGCCATAAAGGCGATAGACAGATAAAACCAGCCATAAAGGCGGTGAAAATATAAAACCAGCCATAAAGGCGGTAGACAGATTGTCAATAATTAATCTAGAATTAAATCAAGTTTTAATCATTAGATTTAAATTTATTTATTATAATAGAAGCGAGTTTAATCTATGTTTTCATTCTAAAAGTTTCACCCTTACCCCAACATAAAAGAAATTATCTACTCATTTTGTAATAAAACATACTTGTACTTTATTACTGAAAGAAAAAGACGTTACAAAAAGCTTTAAGTAAATAAACAAACAAGACACTCTCTCTCCAAGATTTTACATAGGAATCAGAAAGAAAGTATGAAAATTTATTATGTCGGATGCTCCTATTTATAGGCAACTTTGGACATGCGTCGTGACGCCAATTTTCTTCTTATGTCGCGACGCGCGTGCATGTTGGGAACGTGTCAGAGAATGGTGAATCCATGTTGGGGACACGTGGTGGTGAGTTGGCGGTGTCTTTTTTTCATTAGGCGCGTCGCGACGTTAGTAGTGACATGATGGGGCACTTGTTGAAAGTAATGCGCATCGCGACGCAATGTGAATTCTGTGTCGCGATGTAGATGTTGATTTCTGATTTTTGCCCTTTTTTAGTCTGGTTTGTCCTGTCGAGCTTCCGAGTAGTATTTTACCTGAAAAATAACATAAAATAACACAGTAAAAACACTCAAAGCATGGCATAAAATATTATTTCACAAATGTGCCAATTTAGAGAGATTAGTGAAACTATAAGTGTAAAATGATTAGCTTATCATATAATAAATATGCACTTTTTAGTGTTCATCGCACCACCCAACCAGCTTATTACTAGTCCATAGTAATTCAAGCATAATTTAAAAAGAGAAATTCTTATAAAGTCAACAATTGTTTTCTTTCTCTCTAAATGTTCAAATAAATGACTTCTCATGTACTTTTTTACCATTCTTCCATATACTCATAAAATAAGGTATTAATCAATATATTGTGCCCACAACATCACAAGTATTTGTTGAAAAGAAAGTAAAAATTTTGTCCTAAAATTATATTAGAGTTTACACATTTTGGCAGTGAAAGTTTATTATAAGCATATCTTCAATCCATGTATCGAACTTTGGGCCAGTAACTCAAAAACCAGCTGGCTTTAGGGCACTAGGTGTTAAGACACCCCTACAGACTTAATTGCTCGGATCTCAGATAGAAAGTGTCCAAAACATATCTTTAATCCATGTATCGATCTTTGGGCCAGTGACTCCCAAGCTAGTTGGTTTTAGGGCACAAGGTGTTAAGACACCCTTACGAACTTAATTGCTCGGATCTTAGATAAAAAGTGTATGATTACCTTAAGCTTTCTTTTTAGGGTACTAAGTGTTAAGACACTTCTACGGACTTAATTGCTTGAGTTAAAAGGCTATGAAAACAAACTTAATTCTAATTTTTTTTTACATTATAAAAAATTTCACTGCCTATAGGTGTTACCTCCAACAAACTAGAGAATTGAATATTACAGAATTTTCACTTATCACCCATGATCATATGTTTACCATATTGTTGATAATATTTGTCAGACGAGCATATAAAGATCAAATTTAATCAATATTATGGAGAATTTAGAAATTTAAATGATTCAAAAGAAATGAATGATAAATAACTTGTTACGAATTAAATTGAGATGCTCCTCAGGAGTGAAAATGCGTTACACAGCCACCTCTAACAATAATTCCACTTGGTTTAGAAAATAAACTTGTGTTATTTTATGTGTATATATATGGATATATATTCTTACACACAAAATAACAGAAAATAAAAACTTTGAAAAAAACATCAATAAACATGAAAATGAAAATTATCTAGTAAACTATCCTCTCTCCCCCGAACCAAAATGAGACATTTTCCCCAATGTTTAAAGAAAGAAAAGTAGAGTTTAGAATATATCACCTGGTTATTGTGAATTTGACAGTTACAACTAAAGATTACGGATTAAGATCCAGGTTTACTTTGCACTTTTTGCCACGATCGTTACCAGACCAGTTGAACTTGGAAAGAATAGGGTTGATTCTTGGTTCATAAGCTAAGAGTTGGTCAATTAAATCATCAGCTGTTCTTGCAGTTAGGAAGATATCTCTTACCGATTTTGAAAAAAAAAACATTTCTTTTGGCATCTTCAAGAAATACAAAAAGAAAATCAAAAAATCCATTAACATTAAACAGCCCAATATGTTTTTGGTGAATATTCAAGTTTGCCCATGACACAACGGTGAATATTTCTTCCAACGTTCCGAGCCCACCTGGTAAAGCAATGAAAGCATCAGCATGATTGATCCTTTCAGTGAGTCTTTAAGACATACCTGGGACAATACATTATTCTCCATTCGATTTTACGATGATGTGGCTTTCTGTTAAAGGTTTTGGAATGATCCCCAAAACTTGACTTCCACCTTCTTGTACAGCTTTTGAAATACACCCCATCAATCCAAGATTTCCACCGCCATATACTAAATGCATGTTTCTGTTTGCCATAGCTCTACCCAATTCTCTTGCACCCTCAACAAATTCCGGTTTAATTCCAGAGCTAGTTCCACAAAACACACAGATATTAGTGAATCGTCATTTTGAAGTTGTCTCCATTTGTGCTATCTCTCTTAGCTAGACGTGTTGAAGAAAGGGCAATGACGAGCTGAATTTATAGATCCTGAAAAGGGTGAGCGAGAAATGCACTAATATCTTCAAAATGACAATTATCAGAAAAATACATCATGAACAAAAAGGTTAGATACTGTCGGCAAAAAGTAAATCAAAACAGTAATTTAAAGTAAAGGAAATCAATGCAATAATATACTGGTAGTTGTGATTGTGGCTCACGTCTTCCTCCGGTTTTATGTCCAGTAATGGCTTCAACGCCCTCTATGGGTCGGGGATAGGCTTCCCATCCAATTTTCTTATAAATTGGTAAACATGGTCATTTAAAGTCAAATTCCCGAGATTGTATGGTTGTCTTTCTTTATGAAATTGTGTTTAATATGAGAATTTCACGATGAACATATCCACTAGGATGCGTCTCAAGAGTTAATGATATATCATCAAAAGGATCCTTACTCAGTCCATCCCTAATGAATTTATTTTATCCTTGAGATTATCAGACACCATTCCTAAAGAACGATAACGAGTGTTGCACGTACAGCATGCACACTTATAACAAACACCCATTTGTTTAGCTCTTCATTTTTTAGAATAGGTGTTTTTCCTTGAACCAGACATGTAAGAAATGAAGGAGTCAGGTGACTCACCTGCCAAACGAACCTTTGCTTCAATTACCCAACAAATATCACTAGGAATACCATGAATCATAAGAATTCTTATTCTTTATGTGCAGTCTTTGTAAATTTTTGTCAGAGCATTTTGGGGAAGTGCAGGAAAATATTTGTGGAGGTTTGCGAGAGTTTCTTTCATGCCTTAGTTTGTACGGTATCAGTATTTTTAGGAAACTGAAATAACCGACATTGAGTCACGGAGTACCGTTATCCGTTGCTTTACCAGGGTGTGAGATAAAATAAAAAGAACAAGAATGCTGTAAAAACTAAGAAAAATGGAAATTACTGAAATATTAAACAGAACATGAAAGAAACTAAATCAATCAAGGTATACTGGGCCTGACAGGAAAAACGTTTCTTGAAATTTTGAGTACTCCAAAAAGAGTTTCAGACGTTGTCCATTTACTTTAAATACAACACCTGTTGGACAATTATGACCCATAGCATCACTATTTGTAAAAGACATGGTGTTTTTTTGTACAAATTAACTATGTAACAAAAGAAATTGCTCTTTTATCAATTTGCAAGTAGATTATTTGGATATATAATGATAAAAGTCCATATGATTAGTACCGGATTAATAAGATATGAGACAATATTAATCCACAAAAGGTTTAATCATAAAATATCCCTAGTCGTAGTATTATCGAGACTGGACATCGATAATGCGGAATAGGCTAGTATTACACTTGTGCACGTTATGGAAGCTTAACGGCATAGTTCTCATATATTTAAGTATTGGATACTTATGCAAGTGTGATATGAGGTTCTGTTAGCCGTTGGATCAAGAACAGTTTCACTCTAGATAGACCCATCGGAGTCCCATTAGTAGTATGACTATGTGTCTATAGGAATCCGAATCAGTGTAGGTGTATGTGGTCTTAACCTAAGACTTGCATCGCTAATACTTGCGACAATCAGTATACTTTGGTTTTGGTCATCCGGAGCTTTAACAGGTTCTGTGTACGCCTCTTCTGGGTATACTGAGAATCGTAGTGTATTGGGTGTGATGTCAAGATGGAAGTATCACTTCAATCATATGGAGATGATGATCACGTAGGGATACAGAACTAGTACTTTTAAATGTTGCAGCTATCGGGATAGTATGACTAGGTCATGATTATCTGATTATATAGACTAGTTGCTAGTGATCTGATATATGCTTCGTATGGGGCAGACACAATTCCAGCCCCAGGCCTAGCATGTGACATCCGATACTGGATCGTATTACGCAATACATTGTATACTACGCCTGATACAGATTATATATATTCCATGTTGAATATATTTCTGGAGAATTGGGGAGGCATGTGTTGGGTTTCTAGGTTTAGTCCCAAGATCAAAATAAGCATAGAATTGTGAATGAATAATCAAAGAAGAGTGGCAGAAACACACTTACATTGATCGGCTTATGGATGCGTCAAAGAACAAAAATTTCCCACTAGTTTCGGCCAAGGTACTTCTCCAAGAAATGATGTCCAAGCTCCAAGCTTTTGTGGATTCCAAGCTCTTGAGTTGGTTTCCCTAACACCTTGTATGATTCCTTTGATGTGTGGTAGCACTCAAAAATTGCCACAATTTTTGATCTTGTTCTTGAGCAGTTTCGGTAATGGAAGAACAAGAGGGAGAGGAAAATTGCTTACTGTTTTCGGTCAAGGAGGAGAGAGTGATAAGCTTGTGTAATTGTTTTCAAAAAACCATTAAAAAATATACAAAAAGTGTATTTGGTAATAGGTCACTCAAGCTTGACATTGGAGTGTATTAGAAGTCACCAACTAATTCACCTAAACCCATCAACTAAAAGCTACTAAAGGTGACAAGTGAAGTGACATTTGATGTGACATGTGGGCCCCACTCGATTCCAAATGCGAGTGGGCCCACAAACACTCCCGGGTTCGGGTTCGCTAATTCCGAATCAACGAACTTCCGTCGCGACTTAATTAAATCGAATTTAATTAAATAATTATGCCTAGCAAAATTACTTTTCACGTCGCTAACGAATTAATTCTAAATTAACTCGTTTGCCCGAATTAAAATATAATTTTAATTCCGTGTCGAAATCTAATTTCGTTTAATATATCAAATATATTATTTTATCGATTAATTCCAAATTAATCTTTCTCTCTCTTCAAATAGTACTTTATCCCAGATAAAGTCTCTCCGCAATTAATCCCAAATTAATTATGCTCGAATCATACATCATCGGTGAATCTTCGAGAAGCGACCCAAGAGATCTCTGGATATATTGGCAGTTAATCCGATCGTCGGACTATCTGAACACGTACGTACCAAGTACTACGTTTTTACAGATTTATGAGACAAGGTTGGCTTCTAGCAAAACGCCATGCCTACCCAATTCTCCAGAAATATTCTTAAAGGAATATACGATCTTTATCAGGCGTAGTATACGTAGTATTGCGTATTGCGATCCAGTATCGGATGATCACATGCAAGGCCTGGGGCTGTAATAGTGTCTGCCCCGTACGAAGCATATATCGGATCACTAGCAACTAGTCTCTTTATTATCGGATAATCATGAACTAGTCATATTATCCCGATGGTTTCAACCTTTTAGAGAACCAGTTCTGTATCCATGTGTGACCATAATCTCCATATGACTGAAGTGATATTTCCGTCTTGACATCACACCCAATACATTATGATTCTTAATAAACCCAGAAGAGGCGTACACAAAACCTGTTAAAGTCCTGGATGACCAAAACCAAAGCGTATTGGTTGTCGCAAGTACTAGCGATGCAAGTCTAAGGTTAAGAACAAATACACCTACTCTGATGCGGACTCCCATAGACACATAGTCATACTACCAATGGGATTCCGCGGGGTCTATCCAGAGCGAAGCTGTTTTCCGTACCATCGGTAAAACACAACCTCCTATCACACTTGCATAAGTATCAAATACTTAAATACATGAGAATTATGCTGTTACGCTTCCATAACACGCACAAGTGCAATACTAGTCTATTTCGCATTATCGATGTCCAGTCTCGATAATACTACGACTAGGGATATTTAATGATTAAACCTTTATGGATTGATATTGTCTCATATCCTATCAATCCGGAACTAATCATAAGGACTTTCATCATTCACACATTTCAGTAATCTAATTACGAAATGATAAAAGGCAATTTCCATTGCTACATAATTAATTTTTACAAAAACACAATGTCTTTTACAAATAGTGACGCTATGGGTCATAATTGTCCAACAGCATGGTGCTTTGCTAGAAGCCAACCATGTCTTGTAAATCGGTAAGAACGTAAAACCGGGTACGCACGTATTCGGATAGTCCGATGATCGTATTTACTGCAACATATCCATGAATCTCTTGGGTCGCTTCCCAAAGATTCACCGATGACATTTGACTCGAACAGAATTAATCTGAGATTAATTATGAGAGAGAAAATTAATCTGGGATTAATTATGGCAATAATTAATCTGGGATTAATTATCAAATGGAAAATTAATCTGGGATTAATTCGTGTAAAAGAGAGAACGCGATTAATTTGGAATTAATCGGAAAATAAATTTAATAGTTAAATTGGATTTTTTTCTATTTAATTTATTTAATTGGGATAAAATAATATATCGGATATATTAATTGAAATTGGATTTCAATACGAAATTAAAATTGGATTTTAATTCAAGCGAACAAATTAATTTGGAATTAATTTGTAAGCGACTTTCGTAATAATTTTGTGAGGCATTATTATTTAATTAAATTGTATTTAATTACGTCGCGACGAAAATTCGTTTACTCGGATTAAATGAACCGGGCCCAAAGTGTGTTATGTAAGCCAACTAAATTTGGAATTAAATGGGTGGGACCCATGACTTACATCAATAGTCACTATTGGTGATGGAAGTAGTTGGCAATTTAAAAGGAAACTTTAACACACAATAAACACATGTTTTTGAAACAAGTAAACACAACTTTTGGAAGGTTGGGAACTATTCATCTTCTCTCTTTTCTTACACAAAACCGTGAGGCTCTCTTACCCATGGAATTTTTCGTTGCAAAAATTTTAAGCAACCTAGCACTTGGGAGTCTCTTGAAGGTGATAGGGAAACTCACAATGAGTTTGGAACAACAAAGAAAACTTGGAGCTTCTACATCCGAGGAGAAATTTTGAACTTCTCTACCGAGAAATATAAGTAATTTCCACAACTTATCTTGTAATATTCACACAATAATCACGCTTAGAGATCATGTGGCATTTCTAGGACACTAACAATGGTATCAGAGCGAGATCATTATTTGATTCTAGGGTTTATATACTTTAATTTGGGATTTTTTGCTTGGAGCTTGATTTACGTAAATTGATTGTGTGGTTGTGTTTATATGATGATGAATTGGATTTGTGCATCATTGGATTTGAGATAAATTGATTGGATCAAAAATCCCCAAATTCACAAGCATGGCCGAATACACCCTAGAAATCCTCATGGTGATTTTTTTTTGAAAATTAGACAATTGGATATGTTTAAAGCATGAAATAAATCTTGTATGTTGATTTAATTGGATTGAAATCAAATTGAGTGTTATTTTATGCAATTTCCGTGAGAATAAGCATGTTGGAATAGATTGATTTAGCCTTAATTTTGTGTTGGACATGAATTTGAGAATTAAAGCATGATTAATTCGATTAATTGATATTTTGGAAATATTGGATTAATTAATTAATTGTGGTAATTACATTTTAAGTTGAATTAATGTAAATTTGGAATAATATGTTAATTTAATTTGTTCTAATTGGGCTAATGGGCTTGGTTGGGCCAAGTATGGTTTTGGACAATTGGGTTGGATCCAATTGGGCCTAAAACCATTTCCATAAAGTCCAAATATGACTTTTGGGCCTTTAAATAATATAATTGGGCCTAATGGGCCTAAATTGATTTTTAGCATAGGGTGATTCCTAATTGGGCCTTGGCATTTTAGGTTTGATCCTTAATGGCCAAAGCCCATGCCTAAAGAATTAATTGAAAGCCCATTGGACTTTAATTGAATAGTATTGTATGCTAATTGGGCCTTTGAGACCCATTTAGATTGGATTTGGAATCCAAGTCTAAAAGGCACTAAAATAAGTGTAATTATTTAATTTGGAATTAAATATGAATTAATATTGGATACAATTTAAATTGGATTTAAAATTATAGTTCGATATAATTCAAGAATACGTACTTTGAGTATTTATTCTTAAACGAGTTGGACTCGCGCAAATCAAATCGTTGTTTGAACATTGGATGGTCATCAATTCAAAGATTAATTAATTGGATTAGATTGATTGAATAACATGCTTTGTGTGAATACTTGGATGTATTTGTATGAATAATATATATCGAATGGATATTAGAAGGGTGAGGGCAATTTTGGAAATTATTGTAATAAATTTAGAATTTATTAAATTGGACCTGCGTATCCAGCCTATTATCTCTTTACTCTTTGTATTTCTCTTCTCACCAATTCCCCTCAATGTAAATGAGGTTTCTTTTAGTGTTATGTAATTAGGTAGAAGAATGTATAGTGCTAGCGGGAGAAAGAAAATGAAGAGATTTGTTCTAGGAACAATTGTTATATATCCATCCACAGATCATTATTAATTTTATTTGCGCCTTATTATGCTTTTAGAATGCATGTTTAAGGGTGTATGATGAGACCTAATCAAAGATAATAAATTGGTTCCCATTTTACGCGAAAAACCTTACTCAAATATTAAGCGTTTTCCTTCCATTGAGTGGTTCTCTCTCAAGATCCAAGATTGGCATTGTTTTGTAGGCCAAAGTCAATATCAATGTCTATCGCGGATGTGTTTGAACCACGAAAGCTTTGTTCCATATCACATGTCTTGGGCAGTTGTGACTTGTTGGCCAAAGTCAAGGTCACTTCTTGTTCATTGACCGGTGCTTACACACGCGTATAACGCAAGCGCATGTATCGTTCAAGTAGTATAAAAAGTATCGATCTCACGAGGACTTAATACCTAATCTATTAATTTTATGAGGTCAAATGATTACTAGTATCTAACAGGTTGTTTGATTGATTTGAAATGGTGATGATTCTAAATTTAAAAACAAGTAAATAAAATTGCACGAAAGTAGGTTTAAGAAAATTCAATATTAGGAAACTATCTAGGGTTGTGAATCTTTCTAATATCTTTAAAAAGATGAAGTGGTTATTTCATGTTTGTGTAATAAATAGGTTTACTAACCTGGAACACTAAATTATGTGAAAGCCTCTGTCGATGGTCAGACGCAAATACCCAGTATAACCCAATTGAACCATATGTCTATGTCAACCAAATTACCTGGATTCATTAAGTTTAAGTTCCAATTATGGCTACCCCTGCCCGACAGGTATATGTCTATCCTGTAAGGAAATCTATTAAAGGGTTTTCTATCCTCAAGGAAGATCGTGGGCTATTAAGTCTAAGGCTGAAACCTAAAATCCATATGTCTAGTTCATTTTAGATTTACCAGATCAATCTTATAAGTGGTCAATTAACAAGACGCATTAGGCTTAAGACTTAATAAGAAAACCTTTAAATTACCCAAACTATAAAATAACCCCTTATAAACCGGTGATATTAAAAGTCATCACAACCCCAGATAACTAATTTAGTTACAACACATAACTAGCTAGTAAAAACTTTAAAATAAAAGTCATAAAGTAAAAATGCTGAAA
The DNA here is from genome assembly GCA_019454045.1 of Zanthoxylum bungeanum. Taxonomy (NCBI): domain Eukaryota; kingdom Viridiplantae; phylum Streptophyta; class Magnoliopsida; order Sapindales; family Rutaceae; genus Zanthoxylum; species Zanthoxylum bungeanum. Next base: position 91,284 of record SKCR01014205.1, on the reverse strand, counting down.
AGTAAAAGCTGAAAAGTAAATTGCAATAAAATAAAATGCTAAGGTAAAAGGATCAACTTTTACTACAACTAATTTAGATATCTCATATAATATAATATATAAACTTGTGATTATTTTACCAACCAGCCATATAGGCGGTAACCTGATTAAGTCAAATTAAGTCCAACCAGCCATAAAGGCGGAATCAAAATAAACCTGCCATATAGGCGGTAAGAAAATATAATTACCAACCGACCAATCTGGCGGTATCTTTGATTAGTCAGGTTTAAACCAGATTAAAATGAATTACCAACCGACCAATCTGGCGGTATCTTTTTTATGTCAAATTTTAAATAGTGAATATATTATATTTAAGGGAGATTAATCTAAATAGCAATAGTAAAAGAATTACCTTTCACCCTAGTAGGGGGAAGTTACCTCATCATGGTAAATAGTAAAAACTGTAAAAAGTAAAGAAAGTAAAACACTATTAGTACAAAAATTAATTAAAATTAATTACAAAACTAAAATTTAAAAGAAATTAGATAGAAAACTCCCTATTTATATGAGATAATTCAGAGAGAATGGTACATCTGAAATCAGAAAACTGAGCTCTATTTATAGGCGTCAGTAAGGGTCGCGCATCGCGACGCCCAGCTCGCCTCGCAACCTCTGTTTGGTCGACGTGGCAGCTTCTAGTTCGTCGGCTTCAGATTCTGGATAAGGTGATAAGGCGACACATGGCAAGTGGTTGGAGCTCAATTATTGGGACACGTGGCGGCTTCTGATTGGCTGATTAAGATTCTTATCCGCCACGTGTCAGATATGGATAATTGAGTCAATGACGTGGCGATGATGTGGCGCTGACGTGGCGACACATGGCAAAGTGACTGTCGACACCATAGAATTGCGACACGTGACACGCTGTGATTGGTTGATGATGACGTGGCATCCACATGGAACTTTGACTTGGTCAACAGGTGATGTGGATGATGACGTGGCAATGACGTGGAGTGACACATGGCGACACGTGGCGATGATGACTGTCGGCACCATAGGATGATGACATGTGGCACGGCGCACGTTAGTAGATCGGCTGTGATGGTGACACGTGGCACGGTGCACGTTAGCAAAGTCAAATTTTCTCAGATTCTAACTTGTGGACCCGGTGCCCGTTAGTACTGTTCGGCGCACGTTAGGCGTTGCGACACAGACAAATTATAAAAATGCCCTTTTTTCCAATTTTCACTGTTTTGCTTCAAATCACCTCCAGAATGTTCTGAATCTTTATTTATCTACAAAATAACACAAAACACATCAAAATATTCACAAAACTCAAGAAACTATACAAAATATTAGGTTAAATGAGTGAGAATTAGTGATAGATTTACCACTCATCACACCCCCAAACCTAACATTTTGCTAGTCCTCGAGCAAAACATAAAATAAAATAACATAATAAAATTTAACTAAGCCACTTTCGTAAGGATCACAGTTGTATTTACCATATGCAACAAGCCTTTAAGCCCCTAGGTGTCCCTAGTGGACGAGTTGTAGTCTCGTGAGGGTTTACAGCAATGATACCCACAAACATTTTACAAAAGTAAAAAGGTAGTGATACTAATGTACACAAAAGAAAAAAGACAAGCGAAAAGAGAATAAAGAAGTTAGTGACTAATCAGGTGAAATTTTTACTCCAAGTTACTAGTTGTTTTGTTTCTTTCTAAATTAATGAATAAGTAAATTCTCCAATCATTTTTACCATTCTCCATATACACAGCCAACAAAATATTAAACAACTCATTTTTGCGCACAACAGTCATAAGTGCAGTTGATAAGAGAGTAATATTTTTGTCCTAAAGTTTTATCGGAATTCACACCTTTTTGTAGCAATAGAATAATTTTTCTCATTTTTCTGATTTTTTTCTTTGATTTTTGATTTTTGATTTATTTATATACAATACCTTCCGTCTATGTAGCGAGTGTTGGGTCGGTGACTCCCAAACCAGTTAGCTTTAGGGCACCAGGTGTTAAGACACCCCTACGGACTTAATTACTCGGACTTCAGATGTATATATTTTTGCAACATCTTTGATCCATGTAGCGAGCTTTGGGCCAGTGACTCCCAAACCAGTTGGGTTTAAGGCCCTAGGTGTTAAAACACCCTTACAGACTTAATAACTCAGATCTCAGATGCTTTTTTTTTTATTTATTTATTTTTTACTCCATTGCTTTCTGAGATGCTTCCTCCAATTAAACTAGAGCACTGAATATTACAAACTTTTCAATTTTAGCTCATGTCTGTATGTTACTATGCATGTTGATAATACCTGTCAACTGAGCATATGAAGATCCATTTTAGTCAATTTTATGGAGAATTTTACAAATAAAATAATTTAAAATGAAATAAACAAAAATTAACTTGTTTCGAAATAGGTTTGAGATACATCTCAGGAGTGAAAACTCCTTACTCAGCTATCTCTTACCAATTTCACTTTTTTAGTCAAAATAAAAACACAGAAACGTAAAATGTTTTTGTAATTTTTGAAAAAAATTTCAAATTTTTTTGTATTTTTCGAAAAATTTTGGACTAAAAAAATAAAAACAACACACAGATTAAAAACAAGGTTCTGATCAACTAATTCCCTCCCCTAAACCTAAATGAGACATTGTCCCCAATGTCTTAAAAAGTAGAAGAAGAGTTTAGAAGATAATATCTGGTTAGCTGAAATTTTACAGGAAATTAAAGGTTAAAATCCAGATTAATCCGACGCCTCTTACCACGATCGTCCTCGACCAATTTATCTTTGAAATGATAGGGTCAATTTGTGGTTCATAGGCTAAGATTTGGTCAATTAGATCCGGAGCAGTTCTGGCAGTAAAGAGGAGTTCTTTTAAAGGTTTTGACACGAACCCCATTTCTCCGAGCATCAAAAAGAAACACACACAAGAAAATCATAAAATCCATCAACGTTAAACAGCCCAATTGGTTTCTGGTGTATGTTCAGGTTCGCCCAAGATAGGACTATAAAAATTTCCTCCAATGTGCCTAAGCCACCTGGCAAATCAATAAAAGCATCAGCACGGTTAATCATTTCTACCAGTCGTTCAGACATACATGGCACGATCAGTTTCTCTCCATTTGATGGTTCAATAAGATTTGCGTCTGCCAAGGGTTTTGGGATGATTCCCAAAACGTGACTGCCTCCTTCCTGTACGGCCTTTGAAATGATCCCCATAAGTCCAAGATTGCTTCCACCATATACTAAGTGCATATTTCTTGCAGCTAAGACTCGACCAATTCTTGTGCTACTTCTACGTATTGTGGTTTGGTACACAACACTACTACCGCAAAACACCACATAGTTTTCAACTCGTCTTCTTGAAGTGGCTTCCATGTTTTACTTTGAATGTCTTCAAAAGTGCAATGATGAGTTGAATTTATAATACCTGAAAATGGTGAGTAAATAATAGCACTCGTACCTGCCAAATGACACATATTAGTTAAAACAGTAAAATAAATCGTGATAGTCAAAAAGGTCTAGATCCTGTCGGAGAAAATAAAAGAAAAACAACCAATATAAATCACAATTATAGGAAAAGACAAGACATATATAATATGTACAAGACCAGTAGAGGCTTGATTGACGTCTATGCGTCAGGACAAGCTTCCCATCCCATTTTCTTCTAAATGGAAAACACAGTCTTTTTTAGTCAGATTCCGAGACTTAAAAACTGTTGTCTTTCATTTGGAATTGTGTGTATAACACACGCATTCTCATGATTACACAACTCCCACTGGATGTGTCTCAAGAGTCTTAGATATTGTAGGTTTCTAATATAGGTCCCAAGAATCATGAAATCAAGCACAAAATTCGTATGAACACATCAAAGGAGTAAGGCGGAAACATAACTCACATTGAAGGGTTTGAGATGCGAAGAACAAGATGCGTTTTCTGCCTCCCCCAAGCTCGGCAGTGGCTTCCTCATGCAGTGGGCTGCTCGGTTTTGGTGGTTGGTGGTCTCCTCCATGATCGGCCATTGTCATCACCATTGAAGCTCCAAGCTTCAAGCTTTCCAAGCTCATAAATTCGTTTCCCTATCACCATAATATAACCCATGTGTGTGCTAGCACTACTCTTCTTCATTTGCTCTCAAAAATTCGGTCAAACCAGAATTTTTGTGAAGAAATCGGCTTGAAGCCGTGAGAAGAGGAGAAGAAAAAGAGAGGGAGAGGAGAAAAACGTGAGTGAGGAGAGAGGAGATGAAGGGTTTTTTATGGCTCCAAAAGCCTAAAACCGTAAGTCAAATGAAGAGAGAGAATTATCTTTTATATATCATTTTATTTATCTTTTATTTACCAAGTAATTAAATAAAAATATATACCAAAACTTTTAATTCAAAAGTCAAAAGCAAAAGCAAAAAGTTTCAACTTTTCACCCATCACTTCTCTTTTACATCAAGTCACTCACTTTAATAAAGTGACAATTGTCATGTCACATCACTCAAAGTGACAAGTGATTTGACAATTGATGTGACTAGCGATTTGACGCTTGATGTGACTTGCGTGCCGCACTCGAATTCGAAATGCGAATGCGCTCGCAATCACTCTCGGGCTCGGGTTCGCTAATTCCAAATTAATGAATTTTCCGTCGCGTCGTAATTAAATGATTACGCCTAGCGAATTCACTATTCACGTCGCTAACGAATTAATTCTAAATTAATTCGTTCGCCCGAATTAAAATCTAATTTAATTCCGCGTCGAAATCTAATTTCTTATAATATATCGAATATATTAATTTATCGATTAATTCCAAATTAATCGTTCTCTCTCTTTAACGATATTTTATCCCAGATAAAATATCTCGTAATTAATCCCAGATTAATTTTCTCTCTTAGAAATTAATCTTCTCTCTTTACTAATAATCCCAGATTAATCATAGTGCGAGTTATACGTCATCGGTGAATCTTCGGGAAGCGACCCATGAGATCTCCGGATATGTTGGCAGTAAATACGGTCGTCGGACTATCCGAACACGTAAGTACCTCGTACTACGTTTATACCGATTTACAAGACAAGGTTGGCTTCTAGCAAAGCGCCATGCCTACCCAATTCTCCAGAAATATTCTTACAGGAATATATAGATCTGTATCAAGCGTAGTATACCGTAGTATTGTGTATATCAGCCCAGTATCGGATAGTCACGTGCTAGGGCTGGGGCTGGATAAGTGTCTGCCCCGTCCGAAGCACATGTCGGATGTCTGGTAACTAGTCTCTATAATCGGATATACATGACCTTGTCATAATATCCCGATGGCCGGCCAGCACTTAAGAGCACTAATACCGTATCCTGCGTGACATCATCTCCACTATGACTGGAGTGATACTTCCGTCTTGACATCACACCCAATACACTACGACTCTCTGATAAACCCAGAAGTGGTGTACGCAGAACCGGTTAAAGCCCTGTACCACCAAGACCAAAGTCTATCGATTATCGTAAGTATTAGCGATGTAAGTCTCAGGTTAAGACTATACACACCTACCTTGATTTCGGCCTCCCATAGACACATAGTCATAATACCAATGGGATTCCGAGGGGTCTATCCAGAGCGAAGCTGTTTCCCGTACCATCGGTGAAACACGACCTCCTATCGCACTTGCATAAGTATCCAATACTTATATATATGAGAACTATGCCGTTGTGCCCTCACAACGCGCACAAGTGCAATACTAGCCTATTCCGCATTATCGATGTCCAGTCTCGATAATACTCCGGCTAGGGATATTTAATGATTAAACCTTCGGGGACTGATACTGTCTCATATCATTCTCAGTCCAGGAACTAATCATAGGGACCTCTCTTCATTTATATATCTAAGGTGATCTAATCACAAATGATGAGAGTGCAATCTCCTTGTCACATAGTTAATTTGTACAACAACACCATGATCTGTACAAATAGTGACGCTATGGGTCATTTGTCCAACAATCTCCCACTTGGCCATAGCCAGTCACTCGAGTGTCTAACACCCGAACTATGTACGGTTGGCTCAAACTGCTGAGAAATGTTTTCGTCAGCGGATTTGCATGATTATCATCTTGATGCGATTTATTCGATCATCACATCGCCACGATATATGATCCGAATGAATCAGATGAGTATCTAAGTATGTATCTGGATCGTTGATGAGACCATTAATTCTTTAGCCTGTGCTGACGCCTAGCTCAGCTGCTAACAGAACTATATCTAATCTAATTAGATTTGTATCGACCCAAATGACTTCTATTGCTGCTTCAGCTGCAGCAACAACCCGCATTTGTTGTTTATTCGGTAACAGTATCTTACTTGGAAGATTTCCAGCTCACTGTACCGTTATTCAAACTATATAGTACCGTTTGCGACTTTTAGTCGTCTTTATCGGTTATAGGAAACTTGCTACAGTGACCCCAGTCACTTTAAGTTCTCCTTCTCCATAGACTAAGACACATCCTTAGTTCTCTAAGATACTAACGGATGTTCTTAACATCAATCCAGTGACTATCACTCGGATTGGCCTGTTTGTGAATCCATATGCTCAAAGCGTATGATACACCAGGTCTCGTACATTTTTCAATGTACGGTTTCTAGGAGAGTATTGCGAAAGCCAAGCTTTCGCCGATATTTATTTTATGGGAATATCATTTCCAAGAAATGACGTATTATCATTATTTTATAGGACAGCCACTGTCAGTGCGCTCCCACTAACCTCCTTATATACACAAGAATTATTTTCGTTTTGAATTAAATCGTACACCATTATGATTATATCAAAACGATAATTCCAAGAACCTAATGCTTGCTTCAATCCAATCATGGATCGAATAACCTGCATAATCCAAATGGATTTACCGTGGCAACAGGTAAAAAGTTGAATCGTAATCAACACAATGTTGATAACGATACCTTTCCGTTAAAGCCTAGCTTCATACGTTGGTATGTTGTCATCCATGTATGTCTTCCTAGAAGACTTTTAAGTACCATTAGGCACAATGCCTTGTGGTACATCAACTAGTATCCAAACTGGTTGATATACATGGAATCCATTTCGGATTATACTGCACTTTGCCATAATTAGGGAGTTGATATCTTGTATCACTTCCTCATACGTAGTCAGTTGGTATTCCTCAATAAGATTCACATCTTTATGAGGTTAGATCAGAAACCCATACCCCAGGTTGTTTTCTGACTCTGTCCGACCTACGCGGTTCTTGTGTATTCGAAGATTAATGGTAATAGTCTCATCCTCGATGAACTATTCATGTTCCATTAAGATTCAGTGCCTTGAACAGTATTACTCCGATTTCCATCGAGTTATACTATCCTCCCACTTACCACTGCATATCGGTATTCCTCTCAGGAAAACGTATGGTGAGTAACAATCTAATTGTTCTCTTGTGAGGTGTATAAGTACAATACTTATGGTATCCCTAGGATGACCTACATTTGGCACTTATCCTATTTGGGTTTTAGTTTGGTATCATCCAAACATATGCCTAGCATACCCAAATTATCAGGAATGAGAAACCCGGTTTCTTTCCCGTTCATATCTAATATGATATCTGTCAAACAGATTATTATGGAACCTTATTCAAAGCTTATCCGTTGAAGGAAATGGTAGCTCAGAGCGACTCGTGATTAACCTTATTATGTCTAACAAAATTCGGTTAATCCGTTCAGACATACCGTCAAACTGACGTATTCCGGGAGGAGTCCTTATTTGAAAGAATACTATACTCTTTCATAAAACTAGAAACTTATTGCTTAAGTATTTTCCATTACAGTCTTACCATGACGGTTTAATACTTTAGCCGATCTATTTGTCTATTTCGTGTCGAAACTCTAAAAGTTTCCGATTTGTGTTTCAAAAGAAACACATAACCATACGCGATGCCACATCCGTACAGGTCACGAAATATTCATATCCATATCTAGCCTAGCTAGACATGGGCCCACTTGCTTCACTATGAAGTAGGGCTAACAGATCGGTGGCATTTACACTTTTACCAAGTAAATAGTGTTTTAGGCACTTTGCCCAAATAGACTAGATTCGTAGACTTTATTTGAATGGAATCAAATCAGTCCTGGTATCCGCTCTTCAAAAGTGCGGATATACGATTCTTGTTTATCAGTGTCCCTGACAACTATGCCACAATTAAGTTTCTTAACTGATCAAATCAGTTTGAGCTATTTATTTGTCATGTTATATATTGAGATATTATTTATATTCAAAATATAAATCCTGTTATTCACATCTAATGTGTTTATCTCAATATCATCTTTATATAATGAAACACTTTAGTGTTCTAGAATATAAAGGTACACCCGCAGCGGGTTATACGCGATATAGAGATAATGTTTCTAGTCAAACTAGCTACATTATAACAGTTTCTAAATTTAAGTACTAACCCGAAGGTAGTTCCTAAATTCAGATATCTACGGTTAAAACAGCGACTTTCGTCCCGTTTTCAATTCGCAGATAAATCTCAATTGAAGTCAGTATCCTGTTCAAAACAGATTCTGAACATCAATATATATATTTTATGTACCACACTAAGTATCTAAAATCCAATTTTAATACTAGTTGTGAACATAATTATGACAAACATAATGGATTAAGCACTTAAGTTATCATTACATGATCTTCCAAAGATATGCTCTACTATTTGCTTAACTCGGGCTTAGGCATAATACGTTATTTTATCAAATAAAATAACTTATTATTTTCCCAGGACCATCCTGAAATTTATTCCCAATTTGAAAATTAAAGTCGTTTAAATACATTTTCCCCCAGGATTATGTCTTAAACACTAATCTTTCATTTTATATATTGATTTAATAGTCCAACTATTTATCAACGAGATACGATTTTGGTACTATTTATTATAATGATTATAATAGTCCAACTATATAATCAAATATAATCTAAATTAATTAACCTCAATTACATTGATTACTATAGTCCAACTATAAAATCAACTGTAAACTGAAATTAATTAATTCAAATATATTGATTAATATAATCCAATTATATATAATCAAATATAATACAGTCCAACTGTTTATTAAAACAACAATTTAAATATTAGTCCAACTAACATTTAATCTAACGACGAAATAATTTGAATGAGCGCGTATGGCGAGTAATTGAACGAGTATTGCAAATTCAATTCTTGCCTCCCACTATTTTTCGGCGAGCCTCTAACCCTCTGTCGAGTACTCGGGAAACCGTGTTTCCTAGTGGGCTAGGATCCCGTTAAATATCACACAATCTTGACTTTGGCCAACAAATTGTATGATAATTAACTAGGTAGATCTCGAAGATCAATTGGATCCCATCCAATTCCTAGATCCAGTAGGCGGATATCCAAATCCTAAACATATATCTTATATATGCCAATACATCCAATGTATTACCTAACCTTTTTCCTCTGAATCAACTAAGCCTTGGCTTTGGCACAACAAACCTAGTGATCCCAGTCAAGTGTGACCCATTGACCATGGAAAGCTTCGTAATCAATGTCGATGGACAAGAAGTGGTCTTGACTTTGGCCAACAAACCACAACTTGGACAAGACACCGATATGGAACAAAGCCTTCGTGATTCAAACACATCTTCGACGGACAAGGGCTTGACTTTGGCCAACAACCCAATGCCAATCTCGGATCTTGAGTAAGAATCACTCAATGGAGGAAGGAAAAACACTTGATATTGAGCGAGGGTTTTTCGCGTGCAATTGGCTACCAATTTATTATCTTTATTAAGGTCTCATCATCATACACCCTTAAACATGCATTCTAAACACATAATAAAGCGCATATGAAATAAAATAATAATGATATGTGGATGGATACTTTACATTGATCCTAGATCAAATCTCTCATTTTCTCTCTCCAAAGCTAGCACATGTATTTACTTCTACCCGTTACACTACACTTCTAAAGAAACCTCATTTACATTGAGGGGAATAGGTGAGAAGAGAATACAAAGAGTATAGAGGTGATAAGGCTGGACACGCAGGTCCAATTAATAAATCAAATTTATTACAATTTCCAAAATTGTCCCACCCGACTAATATCCATCTCTAATCCAATTAATATCAATCTCTAATTAAGTGATTTCATCCAATGTTCAAACAACGATTTGATTTTTGCTCGAGTCAAACTCGTTTTGCGAATAAGTACTCAAAGTACGAATTCTTGAATTAAATTAAACTACATAATTAAATCCAATTAATACGCATTTAATTCTAATTCACTATTTAATTCCAAATTAAATATTACACTTTTATTAACGAACCTTTACGACTTAAATTCCAAATTAATCGCAACGGGTCTCAAAGCCCGATTAACATCTAATGTTTATTTAATTAAAGTCCAATGGGCTTTTAATTAATTTCTATAAGGCGTGGACTTTTGGTCAACTCGGGTCAAACCGAATAACCAAAATCCAATCCGGGAGTTACCCCATAAGCCCAGAAATCAATTTTGGCCCATTAGGCCCAATTAAATAATTAAGGTCCATTAAGTCATAATTGGACTTTATGGATGCGGTTTTAGGCCCAATTGGATCCAACCAAATTTGCCTAAACTCAACTTTGTACAACAAAGCCCAAAAGCCCAATCACAACCTTAAAGGCCCAATTTCCAAAAATAAGCCCAATTAATTAACTTATAAAATTCAAATTCCATAATTAATTAACCTAAGTGTAATACACAATTAACCACCCAATTAATATTTCTAAAACATCAATTAGCATACTTAATCATGCACTTTACATTAAATAGTGTCCAACACAATTTATTAAAATCAAACCCAATTTACATGCTTTTGTTCTCGGCAATTAGGGGTTTTTCCAATCCGATTCGGTTTCAATCCAATTGAATCCACAATCATCATTTCCCAAATCAATTCAATTCATCCAATGAATTAAAATCAAAAAACACAATGAATTTCAAATTCAATTGAATTCGGCCAAGCCACTTTAATTTGGGAAAAATGTTCCAAATCAAAATTCAATCCAATTGAACTTCAAAACAACATTACCCAATTGTTTTAAGTCATCCAATGATCAAACAAACAAAATCACCAAGAATTTAGGGTTCTTTAATTTCGGCCAACATAAGCAATTTGGGGAAATTTGTTCCAAACACAATTTCAACAAATTGATCCAATCAATCTTAAATTAAACATACTTTAAGCATTCTCATTCATCCAATTTCACAAAATATGCTCAAAATCAAGTTTACCCAAATTTGTCACTTTATGCCAACATAAAAAATTGGGGAAATTTGTTCCAAACACAATTTCTTCAAATTGATCCAATCAATCTTTAATTCAACAACATTTAAGCATACTTAATCAATCAATTAATCAAATCATGCTTCAATTGATTTTACCCAATTTGTCATGCCCAAAATTTGGGGAAAATTGAATCCAATCCAATTTCATGAAATTGATCATGCACAACTTCAATTCATCAACCTCATACAAGCATACTTAATCATCCAATTTAACCAAATCATGCTTCAATTGATTTTACCCAATTTTAACCCTAACTTTTTCATGCTTGATAATAGCTCAAGATACCATTGTTGAGTTCTAATATAGGTCCCAAGAATCATGAAATCAAGCACAAAATTCGTATGAACACATCAAAGGAGTAAGGCGGAAACATAACTCACATTGATGGGTTTGAGATGCGAAGAACAAGATGCGTTTTCTGCCTCCCCCAAGCTCGGCAGTGGCTCCTCATGCAGTGGGCTGCTCGTTTTGGTGGTGGTGGGTCTCTCCATGATCGGCCATTGTCATCACCATTGAAGCTCCAAGCTTCAAGCTTTTCCAAGCTCATAAATTCGTTTCCCTATCACCCTAATATAACCCATGTGTGTGCTAGCACTACTCTTCTTCATTTGCTTCTCACAATTCGGTCAAACCAGAATTTTGTGAAGAAATCGGCTTGAAGCCGTGAGAGGGAGAGAGGAGAAAAGAGAGGGAAGAGGAAACGATGAAGTGAGGAGAGAGAGAGAGTGAGGATGGTAGAAAGTAAGTTAATGAGAGAGAGAGAATTATTCTTTTATATATATTTTATTTATCTTTTATTTACCAAGTAATATAACAAATATATACAAACTTTTAATTAAAAAAGTCAAAAGCAAAAGCAAAAAGCTTTCAACTTCACCATACTTCTCTTTTTACATCAAGTCACTTCACTTTAATAAAGTGACAACTTGTCATGTCACATCACTCAAAGTGACAAGTGATTTGACAATGATGTGACTAGTGATTTGACGCTTGATGTGACTTGCGTGCCGCACTCGAATTCGAAATGCGAATGCGCTCGCAATCACTCTCGGGCTCGGGTTCGCTAATTCCAAATTAACGAATTTTCCGTCGCGTCGTAATTAAATGATTACGCCTAGCGAATTCACTATTCACGTCGCTAACGAATTAATTCTAAATTAATTCGTTCGCCCGAATTAAAATCTAATTTCAATTCCGCGTCGAAATCTAATTTCGTTATAATATATCGAAATATTAATTTATCGATTAATTCCAAATTAATCGTTCTCTCTCTTTAACGATATTTTATCCCAGATAAAATATCTCTGTAATTAATCCCAGATTAATTTTCTCTCTCTAGAATTAATCTTCTCTCTACTAATTAATCCCAGATTAATCATAGTGCGAGTTATACGTCATCGGTGAATCTTCGGGAAGCGACCCATGAGATCTCCGGATATGTTGGCAGTAAATACGGTCGTCGGACTATCCGAACACGTAAGTACCTCGTACTACGTTTATACCGATTTACAAGACAAGGTTGGCTTCTAGCAAAGCGCCATGCCTACCCAATTCTCCAGAAATATTCTTACAGGAATATATAGATCTGTATCAAGCGTAGTATACCGTAGTATTGTGTATATCAGCCCAGTATCGGATAGTCACGTGCTAGGGCTGGGGCTGGATAAGTGTCTGCCCCGTCCGAAGCACATGTCGGATGTCTGGTAACTAGTCTCTATAATCGGATATACATGACCTTGTCATAATATCCCGATGGCCGGCCAGCACTTAAGAGCACTAATACCGTATCCTGCGTGACATCATCTCCACTATGACTGGAGTGATACTTCCGTCTTGACATCACACCCAATACACTACGACTCTCTGATAAACCCAGAAGTGGTGTACGCAGAGAACCGGTTAAAGCCCTGTACCACCAAGACCAAAGTCTATCGATTATCGTAAGTATTAGCGATGTAAGTCTCAGGTTAAGACTATACACACCTACCTTGATTTCGGCCTCCCATAGACACATAGTCATAATACCAATGGGATTCCGAGGGGTCTATCCAGAGCGAAGCTGTTTCCCGTACCATCGGTGAAACACGACCTCCTATCGCACTTGCATAAGTATCCAATACTTATATATATGAGAACTATGCCGTTGTGCCCTCACAACGCGCACAAGTGCAATACTAGCCTATTCCGCATTATCGATGTCCAGTCTCGATAATACTCCGGCTAGGGATATTTAATGATTAACCTTCGGGGACTGATACTGTCTCATATCATTCTCAGTCCAGGAACTAATCATAGGGACCTCTCTTCATTTATATATCTAAGGTGATCTAATCACAAATGATGAGAGTGCAATTTCCTTGTCACATAGTTAATTTGTACAACAACACCATGATCTGTACAAATAGTGACGCTATGGGTCATTTTGTCCAACAGATATATATCATCCAAAGACTCTTAACTCAGGCCATCCCTAATGAAATTAATCTTTCTTCACGCGTATTCGACATATCCTTAAAAAATGACAACGAGTATCACAACACACCTCGATACATTTATAAAAAAACATACATTCTTTTTGCTATTCTCTTTTTAGCCTTTGTTGCTCTTTCTAAACCAGGAAGATGTGAAATAAAGGAGTCAGACGACTTCACCTGCCAATCAGTTGACTCGTGCTTCAATTTACCCATATGAATGTCATTAGGAAACCACCGTGAATTGTTAGTGTCTATCCGTTCCAAGCGAGTCTTGTAAAACTTTCATCAGAGTTTTGAGGAGAGAAGGAAATGGAGAGAGGAAATTGCTTGTGAAGATTCGAGAGCTTCTTCCATCGTGAAATGACTTAATCTTTTTTTATCATGTGCAAAAACTAAACACACCAAAATTAAATCACCATATATACACAAATGCATGGGTTTGCCTCCCTGCTAGCGCTAGTTTAAACTCGTCAAGCTAGACGTGGACTTCTCGAACGTTAAGCTGGATCTGAAAGTTGACACTTTCTTTTGTCGCTCAAACGATTCTCCCCAGTAGTGCTTAACACGCCTATTTTTAACTTGAAGTTTTGTTGGAGTCAGGATCATGTATCTAACGGCTCTGTCTGGTAAAACCTTGGTGATCACAAATGGACCTGACCACCGTGATTTTGGCTTCCATGGGAAGAATTTCACCCATGATTTGTTTAACAGTACCTCTTGCCCTGGTTCAAGTTGTATGCGCACTAACTTCTCATCATGTCTTTTCTTTGCCTTTTCTTTGTAAAATTTGACATCATCAAAAAGCTGATTGTGAAATTCCTCCAATTTGTTGAACTGGTGGAACTTTTTCTCTTCTGTTGCTTGTAGTGCAAGAATTGGCTTTTTTAGTGGAAAATATGTTTTATCTTCAGGCTCCACAGGCAATTGACATGTTTTAAGTTTGTCAGTAGAACTTTGCATTGCATTGGAGTTCTGAATGGTACTGTGTATCACATAAAGTCTGAAACATTCCTCCTTCTTTTCATCATCTGGGAAATTCATGGCCTTGAAAACATTAAATGTTACTTCTTGGTCATGTACCCTCATGGTTAATTCTCTTTTTTGTACATCAATAATGGTTCGACCTGTAGCCAAGAATGGTCTCCCGAGGATGATTGGCACGACTGCGTCTTCCTCCATATCAAGGACAATAAAATCTGTTGGGAAAATGAATTTGTCAACCTTAACCAACACATCCTCAACTACGCCTCTTGGAAATACGAGCGTTCTATCAGCAAGTTGTAGAGAGACTGAAGTTGACATTGTTTCTCCAATCTGGAATTTCCTGAAAATATAAAAAGGCATCAAGTTAACACTTGCACCTAGATCACACAGAGCCTTACCGAAGTCATGTTCTCCTATGGTGCAAGGAACAGTGAAACTGCCAGGATCTTTCAACTTTGGAGGAAGTTTTCTCTGAATGATGGCGCTGCATTCTTCTGATAATGCTACTGTCTCATAATCTCCCAATCTCCTCTTTCGTGAAAGAATGTCTTTCATGAATTTGGCATAGCTGGGAATTTTTTCCAACGCTTCTGAAAATGGAATGTTGATATACAGCTTTTTGAACACCTCCAAGAATCGAGCAAACTGCTTGTCCAGTTTATTCTTCTGAAGACGCTGAGGAAAAGGTAGAGGTGGAGTGATCTATTCTTTTTCCTTTGCTTCTTTTTTCTCCATCTGTTGCTTTGTTTCTTTTGGAATATCTTCAATTGTTGTTGCCTTGATTCCAACATCTTTGTTGATTTCAGTACCGCTTTTTAACATGATGGCATGACATTGTTCATTTCCCATGTTCCTTGGATTTGGCTCTGTGTTGCTAGGAAGGTTACCTGGTGGTCTGTAACTCTGAGCATTGGCCAGTTGTCCAATTTGATTATCTAGTGCTTTAATAGAAGCAGATTGACTTTGAATTAATGCTGCTTGGGATTGAAACATAGCATCATATCTTGCTGCTTGAGAGTCATGTTTTGCTTCTATCTTTTTCAAGTGGGTCAACACTTCTGTTATTCCTGATTCATTTGCCTGCTCCTGGCCTTTGTTCTGTTGTTGGAATCCGGGTGGTGGGTTGTTCATTTGCCCTGAATTGTTGCTCCATGCGAAATTGGGATGATTCCTCCACCATGGGTTGTCGGTGTTGGAATATGGATTGTTCCCCTGTCTGTTGAAATTGTTGACATAATTCACCGTTTCTTTATGTTGGTTGAAAGATTCTGACTCAGGTGCTCCTCCAAATGGTGAACTTGTGGATCCACCATTAACTTTCATGTTAAGAGTTTCCAGATTTTTGCAAATCTGATCCAGCTTGGCATTCAATGCTGTGTTGGCTCCAACTTCATAAATTCCAACAATTTTCGTTGGATCATGCTCCTTTCTGTTGGCCATAAAGAATTGTTGTTGGCCATTTCTTCAATTAAGTCCCAAGCCTGATCTTCTCCTTTTGCCATCAAAGCTCCTCCAGCAGCAGCATCAATTGTGGTTCTCATTATTCCAGAAAGTCCATTGTATAAGGTTTGGACTTGTAGCCACTTTGCGATCTCATGATGAGGACATTTCCGGAGTAAATCTTTGAATCTTTCTCAAGCTTCGCAAATGGATTCTGAATCTTGTTGCACGAAGGATGTGATGTCATTTCTCAACTTTACAGTTCTGGCTGGTGGAAAGTACTTTGCAAGGAATTTGGTGGCTAGAGTGTTCAAGTTGTGATGGAACCTGCTGGTAACGAATGTAGCCAAGCTTTAGCTCTGTCTTTCAGGGAATATGGAAAAACCCGCAGTCTCATTGCTTCTTCGGCTGTTCGGTTGTAATTGAAAGTACCACAAACTTCCAGGAAGTTGCTGATGTGGGCATTAGGATCTTCAGTTGCATTTCCCCAAAATTGCACTGACTGGTGAATCATCTGAATGCATGTTTTGATGTCACACGTATTTGCTGGTAAAGGAGGAAGTACAATACATGAAATGAAGCCGTCGACCACCGGAATGGTTCTGTCTCGAATGGGTATCATTGGTGCAACTTCCAAAGGTTCAGGATCCATGTTGACTAAAGCTTCTTGGTCTTCTCGCCTTTCTTTTCTCAACTGTCTGATGGTTCTTTCAATTTCTGGGTCGAGCGGTCGGAGTTCAAAGCTTCTGGTTCGTCTCATAAAGTTTCTGAGAACCTGAAACACAAGAAAACAAAAACAATAAGTAAAAAGAAAATTAGATACAAGTAAAGGTATCTAACCTTAAAACTAAAAGTGAAAGATAAATAAGTCCCCGGCAACGGCGCCAAAAACTTGACCGGTGCTTACACACGCGTATAACGCAAGCGCATGTATCGTTCAAGTAGTATAAAAAGTATTGATCCCACGAGGAGTTAATACCTAATCTATTAATTTTATGAGGTCAAATGATTACTAGTATCTAACAGGTTGTTTGATTGATTTGAAATGGTGATGATTCTAAATTTAAAAACAAGTAAATAAAATTGCACGAAAGTAGGTTTAAGAAAATTCAATATTAGGAAACTATCTATGGTTGTGAATCTTTCTAATATCTTTAAAAAGATGAAGTGGTTATTTCATGTTTGTGTAATAAATAGGTTTACTAACCTGGAACACTAAATTATGCGAAAGCCTCTGTCGATGGTCAAACGCAAATACCTAGTATAACCCAATTGAACCATATGTCTATGTCAACCAAATTACCTGGATTCATTAAGTTTAAGTTCCAATTATGGCTACCCCCGCCCGACAGGTATATGTCTATCATGTAAGGAAATCTATTAAAGGGTTATTTATCCTCAAGGAAGATCGTTGGCTATTAAGTCTATGGTTGAAAACTAAAATCCCTATGTCTAGTTCATTTTAGATTTACCAGATCAATCTTATTAGTGGCCAATTAAGAAGACGCATTAGGCTTAAGACTTAATAAGTAAACCTTTAAATTACCCAAACTATAAAATAACCACTTATAAACCGGTGATATTAAAAGTCATCACAACCCCAGATAACTAATTTAGTTACAACACATAACTAGCTAGTAAAAACTTGAAAATAAAAGACATAAAGTAAAAATACTGAAAAGTAAAAGCTGAAAAGTAAATTGCAATAAAATAAAATGCTAAGGTAAAATGATCAACTTTTACTACTACTAATGTAGATATCTGCCATAATATAATATATAAACTTGTGATTATTTTACCAACCAGCCATATAGGCGGTAACCTGATTAACTCAAATTAAGTCCAACCAGCCATAAAGGCGGAATCAAAATAAACCTGCCATATAGGCGGAAAAAAAATTTAATTACCAACCGACCAATCTGGCGGTATCCTTGATTAGTCAGGTTTAAACCAGATTAAAATGAATTACCAACCGACCAATCTGGTGGTATCCTTTTTAAGTCAAATTTTAAATAGTGAATATATTATATTTAAGGGAGATTAATCTAAATAGCAATAGTAAAAGAATTACCTTTCACCCTAGTAGGGGGAAGTTACCTCCTCATGGTAAATAGTAAAAACTGTAAAAAGTAAAGAAAGTAAAACACTATTATTACAAAAAGTAATTAAAATTAATTACAAAACTAAAATTTAAAATAAATTAGATAGAAAACTCCCTATTTATATGAGAGAATTCAGAGAGAATGGTACATCTGAAATCAGAAAACTGAGCTCTATTTATAGGCGTCAGTAAGGGTCGCGCGTCGCGACGCCCAGCTTGCGTCGCGACGCCCGTTTGGTCAACGTGGCAACTTCTGGTTCATCGGCTTCAGATTCTGAATAAGGTGATAAGGCGACACGTGGCAAGGTGGTTGGAGCTCAATTATTGTGACATGTGGTGGCTTCTGATTGGCTGATTAAGATTTCTATCCACCACGTGTCAGGTATGGATAAGTGAGTCAATCATTGATGCTGATATGGCACTGACGTGGTGACACGTGGCAAAGTGACTGTCGGCACCATAGAGTTGCGACACGTGGCACGCTGTGATTGGTTGATGATGACGTGGCATCCACGTGGCACTTTGACTTGGTCAACAGGTGATGTGGATGATGATGTGGCAATGATGTGGAGTGACACGTGGCGACACGTGGCGATGGCGACTGTCGGCATCGTAGGATGATGACACGTGGCACGGCATACGTTAACAGATCGGTTGTGATGGTGACACGTGGCACGGCGCACGTTAGTAAAGTCAAATTTTCTCAGATTCTGACTTATGGACCCGGCGCACGTTAGCACTGTTCGGCGTATGTTAGGCGTCGCGACGCGGACAAATTACAAAAATACCTTTTTTCTAATTTTCACTGTTTTTCTCCAAATCACCTCCAGAATGTCCTGAAACTTTATTTATCTACAAAATAACACAAAATACATCAAAATATTCACAAAACTCAAGAAACTATACAAAATATTAGGTTAAATGAGTGGGAAATAGTGATAGATTTACCACTCATCATTCATCGACGTGGATTACGAAGATTTCCCACTGTCAATAGGTCACGCTTAACTGGAATCATTAAGCTTGTTGAGCCAAAGCCAAGGCTTAGTTCATTCAGAGGAAAAGGTTAGGAAATATATATTGGATATATATCTTGGACTTGGAGGTCCACCTACCGAATCTAGGAATTGGATGGGATCCAATTGATCTTATAGATCTACCTAGTTAAGTTTCATACAGCTTGTTGTCCAAAGTCAAAGTTGTGTTATTTAACGGGATCCTAGCCCACTAGGAAACTGGGTTTCCTGAATACTCAACAGAGGGTTAGAGGCTCACCGAAAAATAGTGGGAGACTAGTAATAAATTTGCAATTTCGTTGAACACTTGCTACACGCGCTCTTTTATTTTATTTATCGTTGTTATAAATATATATTAGTTGGACTAATATTGAATATTGCTTTCTTTGAACAGTTAGACTGTACAACACACTACTCTATTTGTAGTTGGCTATATAGTTAGACTATAATAGCCATTACATTTTGAGTGTACCCGAAATTGTTGATTGGATAGTTAGACTATTGTAATCGTGATGGCTGGAAAGATTAGCGTTAAGGGACATAATCCTGGGTGAAAATGTCTTTAACGGCGTATTTTTCTAGATTGGGAAATGAATCTCATGATAGTCCTGGGACTTGAGAAGTTACTCTATTGGATAGAGAAACCTCTCGGGCCTTGAGCCCGGAGTTGAGGAAATAGTATAGCATGAGCTTATGAAGACTTACGGTGATGATAACTTTACTGCTCAATCTGTTATGCTTGCCGCAATGACTCCTTAATTTCGTCGTCAGAACTAAGAATTAGATCTTTATACCATGATGTTGAAATTAAAGGATCTTCATAGATTTAACCTTAGATTTTAGAAGTACGAATTGTAAAAGAAGCTCTTTCGCTCGTGTATGTCAGAGGGTACATCTGTCGAGCACTAGGTGTCGCAGATGATTGCTGACATCGAAAAGCTAGGTTAGCTGGGCATTACCAATGAGGCCGAGACTTCCATAGATTTGATCTTCAGTCTCTGCCCGAATGCTAGGGCGGGTTCATCATGAACCAAGAGAAAACTCTTGGAGAGTTAATGGGTATGCTTAATGAGGCAGAGCCAGAGCTTCCAAAAGGGCAAGAAGCGCAAGGCGCATCTTACTTCGACATCCCAGAAGGCCAAGGCTTAGCCGAAGGCTTATGGGGGTGTGAAGAAAAATGGCAAAGGCAAAATCGTCACAATCTTCTGGGAAGACAAAGGACATATCCCAAGATGTTTGCCTAAACTATGGCAAATGGGGTCACTGGAAGCATGACTGCCGTATGGACAAGGCTGAAATGAATAAAGTGAAGGCGAGCAAGGCTCTGACTTCAGGTATGTTTGTTATTGTAATAAATGTGTCCACAACTGGTTTTAAAAATTGGATTTTTGATACTGGATGTTGTATATACATATGTACTGATGTGCAGGATTTGCTGATTAGCAGGAGACTGGCTTCCGATGAGATCGACCTGCGAGTTAGAAACGAAATGAGAGTCGTTGTTTTGGCTGTGGGAACCTAAGTTTTGGAACTGTCTTTTGGGCATGTACTTAAATTAGGAAACTGTTATATGTACCTAGTTTGACTAGAAACATTATCTCTATATCTAGTTTAACCCGTTGCGGGTAAACCTTTATGTTCCATAACACTGGGTGTTTTGTTTATAGATATGATATTGAGATATACACATTAGATGTGAATAACAGTATTTATATTTCGAATATAAATGAATCTCAAACATATAACATGACAAAAAAAGGCTCAAACTGAGTAAATCATATGAGACTTATTTGTGGCATTGTCGTCTGGAACACATTAACAAGACTCGTATATCTACAATTTCGAAGAGTGGATACGTGGACAGATTTGATCCTAATTCATATGATGTCTGCGAATCTTGTTTATTAGGCAAAGTGCCTAAAACACCTTTTAGTGGTAAGGGTTGTAAATGCCACTGAGCTATTAGCCATCGATAATAGTGACGTGTGTGGCCCCATATCTAGCCAGGCTATAGGTGGTTATGAATACTTCATAACTTTATGGATGTTGTATCGCGTTATGGTTATGTGTATCTTATGAAACACAAGTTGGAAACTTTGATAAATTCAAAGTGTTTCGACACGAAGTAGAAAAACAGAACGGAAAAAGTATTAAAACATTATGGTCGGACCGTGATGGAGAATACTTGAGCAATGAGTTTCTTGATTACTTGAAATAGTATGATATTCTTTCACAGTGGACTCCTCCCGGAACACCTCAATGAAAGGTGTGTCTGAACGGAGAAACCGAACTTTGTTGGACATGGTAAGGTTTATGATGAGTCGCACTGAGCTACCAATTTCCTTCACGGGATACACATTGAATAATGCAATACTTATTTTGAATAAGGTTCCGTCAAAGTCTATTGGAGAGACTTCATAGGGAATATGGATAGGAAAGAAACCAGGTTTCTCATTCCTGAAGATTTGGGGATGCTGGGCATGTTAAACGTTTGGATGGTACCAAACTATAACCCAAATCAGATAAGTGCCTATTTGTAATTGTTTTTCCTAGGGAAACCAGTAAATATTACTTACACAACCTAGAAGAGAACAAAAATATTTGTTGCTCTCCATGCGGTTTTCCTTAGAGGAATTCCTAAATGCAGTGGTAAGTGGGAGGAAAGTAAAACTCAATGAAAATCAGAGTGATACTGTTCCTGGCACCGATCCCCTCACGGAACACGAACAGTTCATCAGGGATGAGACTGTTCCACAATCTTCTAATACACAAGAACCGCGTAGGTCGGAGAGAGTCAGAAAATAACCTAAGAGGCATGGGTTTCTGATCTTACCTCATGTAGATATTAATCTTATTAAGGATAATGAACCGGCTACGTATGAGGAAGCGATACAAGGTATCGACTCCACTTTATGGCAAGAGGCCATGAAGTCCGAAATGGATTCCATGTATACAACCAAGTTTGGACACTGGTTGATGTACCAGAAGGCAGTGTGCCTATTGGTAGCAAATAGGTCTTCATGGTGAAGACAGACATTGATGGCAACAAACAAACGTACAAAGCTAGGCTTGTATCGAAAGGGTATCATCATCAACATGGTGTCGAATACGACGAAACTTTTTCACCTATTGCCATGATTAAATCCATTTGGAGAATGCTTGCTAATGCTTCATATTTCGATTATGAAATATGACAGATGGACGTCAAAACTGATTTCCTTAATGGAAACCTTTTATAGGATGTTTACTTGCAACAGCCTGACGGTTTTGTGGTGCCAAAACATGCAAACAAGGTTTGTAAATTAAATCGATCCATTTATGGATTGAAGCAAGCATTGCGTTCTTGGAACCAATGTTTTGATGAGATCATAATGGTATATGGTTTCATTCAAAACGATGATGATTCTTGTGTATAAAAGAAGGTTAGTGGGAGTGCACTGACATTGATTGTCCTATACGTTGATGATGTATTGCTTCTTAGCAATGACATTCCCATAATAAAATCGGTGAAAGCTTGGCTTTCATTAAAATTCTCCAAGAAATTCTTGGGAGAGGCAACCTTTATTCTAGGAATAATGATCTACTGGGATAGATATAAAAGTTGTTGGCACTCTCCGAGAACTCGAACATTAACAAACATGTACGCGACTTGGTATCTCATATGCTTTCAGCATCTGCGGTCACTATCAGGCCGATCCAGATGATGGTCACTGGATTGATGTTAAGAACATCCTTTAGTATCTTCCACGAACTAAGGATGATTTCTTAATTTATGGAGATTGAGAAATTAAGGTATCTGGGATCACCGATGTAAGTTTCCAAATCGATAAAGACGACTATAAGCCGTAATAAAGGTACATATTTTGTTTGAACAACGGAACAGTGAGCTGGAAATCTTCCAAGCAAGATATTGTTACCGATTTAACAACAAAAGTGGAATACATTGCTGCGGCTGAGGCAGAAAAAGAAGCATTTTGGATCTATAAAATTCCTAATTGGATTAGGAGTAGTTCTGTTAGCAGCTGAGCTGGGCTACAGCACAGGCTAAGGAATTACGGTCTCATCAATGATCCAAGTATGTACTTCGATGGTTTCATCTGATTCGAGAGATCACACACCGTGGCGATGTGAAGATAAAAAAATCATTTCAGATGATAACCTTGCAGATCCGCTGACGAAAGCTATATCTCAGCAAAAGTTTGAGCGACCCGTATATAGTTCAGGTGTTGGACACTTGAGTGATTGGCTATGAGCCAAGTGGGTGATTGTTGGACAATTATGACCCATAGCATCACTATTTGTAAAAGACATGGTGTTCTTTGTACAAGTTAACTATGTGACAAAGGAAATTGCTCTTTTATCATTTTATAATTGGATTACTTGGATATATAAATGATAAAAGTCCATATGATTAGTACAGATAATAAGATATGAGACAGTATTAATCCACGAAAGGTTTAATCATTAAATATCCTTATGACCGGCGTAAACACACACGTATAATGCAAGCGTACGTATCGTTCAAGTAGTATAAAAATATCGATCCCACGAGGACTTAATTCCTACTGTTGTTATTAATTATTAATACTATTTATTTACAAGTATCTAATTATAGGGAGAAGGGAATTGATTGCTTTTGGTTGGTTGAATGTGGTTTTGCAAAATAAAAGAAAATACTAAGGAAAATAAAAGAAAAGACTCAAGGATCTAGGGTCGTGACTCCACACAATATTATTATAAAGATGAATTGATTCTCTTATTTATATGTAATAAATCAGTTTGCTAACCTGGAACACGAAATTATGCAAAAGCCTATGTCGATGGTCAGATGCAAATGTTGGAGTTCTACGGTCCCAAGGATCGAATAATCAAGCATAAAAGAACATGTGAATACATCAAGGTGTTGCGAAATACTCACAATGATCGGTGAGTCGATGCAGTGATGAACAAAAAATCTTTTGCTCCTCCAAATGGGTCTCGGCAGTCCACTGAAATGGCCCTCCAAGAATCGGCAATGGTCCTCCATGAAGCTCCAAGCTTTGTGATGAAATCCCATGCTCACAAGTACGGTTCCCTATCACCTTCGCAAGACTCTTTTGTGTGGTAATTTTTGCCACAAAAATTGCCCTATTTCTCCTTCACATTCTCGGCAAACTGCAGCAGAAAACAGAAGAGAAAAATGGCCAAATGGCCGAGAGAGAGAGGAAGAGTAAAAGAGAGAGATGAGTTAGTTTGGTTGTAATGGAATAAGTGTATCTAATACACTAATTTTGAAAGTCAAATAACATTAATAAAATAATGTTAAATGTCTTTCAAGCCATCAAATGCTTTCCATCAACTTACATCACTCATGAATAGTGACTAGTGTTAATCACTCAAAGTGAAAGACATCTATCACTTGAATGACGATTGATTTGATGCTAGATGTGACTTGCAGGCCGCACTCGAATTCGAAATGCGAATGCGCTCGCAAACACTCTCGGGCTCGGGTTGCTAATTCCAAATTAACGAATTTTTTGTTGCGACGCAATTAAATGATTATGCCTAGCGAAATCACTATTCACGTCGCTAACGAATTAATTCTAAATTAACTCATTCGCCCGAATTAAAATCTAATTTCAATTCCGCGTCGAAATCCAATTTCGTATAATATATCGAATATATTATTTTATTGATTAATTCCAAATTAATCGTTATCTCTCTTTTATTGATATTTTATCCCAGATAAAATATCTCCGTAATTAATCCCAGATTAATTTTCTCTCTCATCTAATTAATCCCAGATTAATAAAGTGCGAATCATACGTCATCGGCGAATCTTGGGTAATGACCCATGAGATCCTCGGATATGTTGGCAGTAAATTCGGTCGTCGGACTATCCGAACACGTAAGTACCTAGTACTACGTTTATACCAATTTACAAGACAAGGTTGGCTTCTAGCGAAGCGCCATGCCTACCCATTCTCCAGAAATATCCTTACAGTATAGTGATCTATATCAGGCGTAGTATACATAGTATTACGTATCTCGATCCAGCATCGGATGTCACGTGCTAGGCCTGTGGCTGGAATTGTGTCTGCCCCGTACGAAGCACATATCAGATCTCTGGTAACTAGTCTCTATAATCGGATAAACATGACCTAGTCATTTTATCCCGATGACTGCAGTACATAAGAGAACCAGTTTCGTATCCTACGTGACCATCATCTCCACTATGACTGAATTGATACTTCCGTCTTGACATCACACCCAACACACTACGATTCTCAATATACCCAGCAGAGGCGTACACAGAACCTGTTAAAGCCCTGGACGACCAAAACCAAAGTATATTGATTGTCGTAAGTATTAGCGGTGCAAGTCTCAGGTTAATACCAAATACACCTACCCTGATTTCGGACTTCCATAGACACATAGTCATACTACCAATGGAATTCTGAAGGGGTCTATCTAGAGCGAAGCTGTTTCCCGTACCATCGGTAAACACAACCTCCTATTACACTTGCATGAGTATCCTATACCAAAATATATGAGAACTATGTCGTTATGCCCTCACAATGCGCACAAGTGTAATACTAGTCTTTTACGTATTATCGATGTCCTATCTCGATAATACTCTGACTAGGGATATTTAATGATTTATCCTTCGTGGATTGATACTGTCTCATATCATCTCAATCCAGGAACAAATCATAAAGACCTCCTATCATTTATACATCTTAGTGATCTAATCACAAATGATAAGAGAGCAATTTCCTTTGTCACATAGTTAATTTTTACAACAACCCCATGATCTGTACAAATAGTGACGCTATGGGTCATAACTGTCCAACAGTCTCCCACTTGGCCTATAGCCAGTCACTCAAGTGTCTGACACCCGAACTATGTACGGTTGGCTCAAACTGCTGAGAAAAGGCTTTCGTCAGCGGATTTGCATGATTATCATCTGATACGATTTATTCGATCATCACATCGCCATGATGTATGATCCGAACGAATAAGATGAATAGTCGAAGTATGTATCTGGATCGTTGATGAGACCATTAATTCTTTAGCATGCGCTGTGGCCTAGCTCAGCTACTAAAAGAACTATATCTAATCTAATTAGATTTATTATCGACCCAAATGGCTTCTATTGCTGCCTCAGCTGCAGCAATGACCCGCATTTGTTGTTTATTTGGTAACAGTATCTTGCTTGGAAGATTTCCAGCTCACTGTTCCGTTATTCAAACTATATAGTACCATTTTATCGGTTAGGGAACTTATAGCAGTGATCCCAGTCACTTCAAGTTCTCCATCTCCATAGTTTAAGGCAGCATCATTAGTTCTCTAAGATACTCAATGATGTTCTTAACATCAATCCAGTGACTATCACTTGGATTGGCCTGTTTGTGAATCCATATGCTCAAAGCATATGGGACACCAGGTCGCGTATATTTTTCAATGTACGATTCTCGGAGAGTGTCAACAACTTTTGAATCTATCCCAGTAGATCTTTATTCCTAGAATAAAGGTTGTTTCTCCCAAGAATTTTACGGAGAATTTTCATGAAAGCCAAGCTTTCACCGATTGTGATTATGGGAATATCATTTCCAAGAAATGACATATATTATCATTATTTATAGGATATTTATTGTCAGTGCGCTCCCACTAACCTCCTTATATACACAAGAATCATTTCGTTTTGAATTAAATCATACTCCATTATGATTACATCAAAATGATAATTCCAAGAACTCAATGCTTGCTTCAATCCAAACATGGATCGAATAACCTGAAAACCTTGTTTGCTAGTTTTAGTACAACAAAACCATCAGGATGTTGTAAACATCCTCCAAAAGGTTTTCGTTTAAGGAAAGCGATTTTCTCGTTCAGCTGACAAATTTCATAAATGAAACATGCAGTATTAGCAAGTATTATCCAAATGGATTTACTGTGGCAACAGATAAAAGGTTTCATCGTAATCAACACAATGTTGATAACGATACCTTTTCGCTACAAGCCTAGCTTAGTACGTTGGTTTGTTGCTATCCAAGTATGTCTTCCTTGAAGACTTATATAATAGGAACAATGCCTTTCGGTACATCAACTAGTGTCCAAACATAGTTGATCTACATGGAATCCATTTCGGATATCATGGCACTTTGCTATGAGAGGGAGTCGATACCTTGTATCACTTCCTCATACGTAGTCAGTTGGTATTCCTCAATAAGATTGACATATTTATGAGGTGAGATCAGAAACCCATACCCCAGGTTGTTTTCTGACTCTCTTCGAATTACGCGGTTCTTGTGTATTCGAAGATTATTGGTATAGCTTCAGCTTTGATGAACTATTTGTGTTCCATTAAGGACTCGGTGCCTGGAATAGTATTACTCCGATTTTCATCGAGTTTTACTTTCCTCCCACTTACCACTGCATATAGGTATTCCTCTTAGGAAAACCGCATGGCGAGCAACAATTACATTGTTCTCTAGTGAGTTGTATAAGTACTATACTTTGGTATCCCTAGGATAACCTACAACTTGGGCACTTATCCGATTTGGGTTTAAGTTTGGTATCATCCAAACATATGCCTAGCATTCCCAAATCTTCAGGAATGAGAAAACCTGGTTTCTTTCCTGTTCATATCTAATATGAAGTCTGTTAAAAAGATTTTTATGGAACCTTATTCAAAATAAGTTATGCACTGTTTATGCGTATCCGTTGAAGGAAATGGTAGCTCAGAGCGACTCATGATTAACCTTATCATGTCAAAAAAAATTCGGTTTATCCGTTCAGACACACCGTCAATTGACGTGTTCCGGGAGGAGTCCTCATTGAAAGAATACTATACTCTTTCAAGTATATGAGAAACTTATTGCTTAAGTATTTTCATCACGGTCTAACCGTGATATGTTAATACTTTAGCCGATCTGTTTGTCTATTTCGTGTCGAAACTCTAAAAGTTTCAGATTTTTGTTTCAAAAGAAACATATAACCATAACGCGATGCTACATCCGTAAAGGTCACGAAATATTCATATCCACGTCTAGCCTAGCTAGACATGGGCCCACTTGCTTCACTATGAACTAGGGCTAACAGATCGGTGGCACTTGCACTTTTACCAAGTAAATAGTGTTTTATGCATTTTGCCCAATAAACTAGATTCGTAGACATTATTTGAATAGAATCAAATTTGTCCTAGTATCCACTCTTCAAAAGTGTGGATATACGAGTCTTGTTTAAATTGTGTCCCAGACAACAATGCCATAATATGTTTCAACTGATCAAATCAGTTTGAGCTATTTGTTTGTCATGTTATACGTTTTAGATTTATTTATTTCAAAATATAAATACTGTTATTCACATCTAATGTGTTTATCTCAATATCATCTTTATATAATGAAACACTTTAGTGTTCTAGAATATAAAGGTATACCCGCAACGGGTTAAACCCTGATATAGAGATAATGTATCTAGTCAAACTAGTTACATTTTAACAGTTTCCTAATTTAAGTACACACCCGAAGGGATTTCCTAAACTTAGGTATCTACGGTTAAAACAGTGACTTCTGTCAGGTTTTCAATTCACAGATTAATCTCAACTGAAGTCAGTATCCTGCTCATAGTAGATTCTGCACATCAGCACATATTTATGTATCACACTAAGTATCTAAAATCCAATTTTAATACTAGTAGTGAACATAATTATGACAAACATATTTGAAGTCAGAGCCTTGCTCGTTCTTCAATTCTTTCATTTCTGCTTTGTTCAAACGGCAGTCACGCTTCCGCGATCCCGTTTGCCACAATTTAGGCAGACTTTTTGAGATATGTCCTTTATCTTCCCAGAATATTATAATGGTTTTGCCTTTGCCATTTTCCACATTCCAGAAGCCTTTGGCCAAGCCTTGGCCTTCCAGAATGTCGAAGTAAGATGCGCCTTGCGCTACTTGCCTATTACAAACTTTGGCTTTGACTCATTGAGTATAGCCATTAACTCTCCAAGAGTTTATTATTGCAATATGTACTTCAAAGATCTAAAATTAGATCTATGAAGATCCTTCAATTTCATTATCATACTTTAAGGATCTAATCCTTAGTTCTGATTAAGAAATTAAGGAGTCTATTTGGCAAGCTTAATGGATTAAGCACTAAAGTTATCATCATCTTGATCTTCCAAAGATCATGCTCTTACTATTTACTTAACTCCGTGCTTAGGCCTAATATGTTATTTTATCAAATAAAGTAACTTATTAGTTTCCAGGACCATCCTGAAATTTATTCCCAATTTCAAAATTAAAGTCGTTTAAATACATTTTCCCCAGGATTATGTTTTTAAACACTAATCTTTCAATTTATCTTGATTCTAATAGTCCAACTATTTAATCAACGATTTTCAGGTACTATTTATTATAATGATTATTATTGTCCAACTATTTAATCAACTATAATTTAATAGGTTAAAATCAATTATATTGATTACTATAATCCATTATAAAATCAACTATAATTAAATTCAAATATATTGATTACTATAATCTAATTATATAATCAACTATAAATGAATAGTTTGAATACAGTCCAACTGTTTTATTAAAACAACAATTTAAGTATTAGTCCAACTAATAATTAATTTATTTGACGAATAATTTGTAATGAGCGCGTATGGCAAGTAATTAAACGAATATTGCAAATTTAATTCTTGCCTCCCACTATTTTTTGGCGAGCCTCTAACCCTCTGTCGAGTACTTGGGAAACCGTGTTTCCTAGTGGGCTAGGATCCCGTTAAATATCACATAATCTTGACTTTGGCCAACAAATTGTATGATAATTAACTAGGTAGATCTCTAAGATCAATTGGATCTCATCTAATTCCTAGATCCAGTAGGTGGACATCCAAGTCCGAAACATATATCTTATTTATGCCAATATATCCAATATATTGCCTAACCTTTTTCCTCTGAATCAACTAAGCATTGGCTTTGGCACAACAAACTTAGTGATCCCAGTTAAGCGTGACCCATTGACCATGGAAAGCTTCGTAATCAATGTCGATGGACAAGAAGTGGTATTGACTTTGGCCAACAAACCACAACTTGGACAAGACACCAATATGGAACAAAGCCTTCGTGATTCAAACACATCCTCGATGGACAAAAGCCTTGACTTTGGCCAACAAGCCAATGCCAGTCTTAGATCTTGAGTAAGAATCACTCAATGGAAGGAAAAACGCTTAATATTTTGTGAGGGTTTTTCGTGAGAAAATTGAAAACCAATTTATTATCTTTGTTAAGGTCTCATCATCATACACCCTTAAACATGCATTTTAAACACATAATAAGGCGCATATAAATAAATAATAATGATATACGGATGGATACTTAAACATTGATCCAAATTAAATACTTCACTTTATTTGACGAACCTTTACGACTTAAATTCTAAATTTAATCGTTACGGGTCTCAAAGCCCGATTAACGTCCAACGTTAATTTAATTAAAGTCCAATGGGCTTTCAATTAATTTCTTAAGGCGTGGACTTTTGGTCAACTTGGGTCAAACCCAATAACCAAAGCCCAATCAAGGAATAACCCCATAAGCCTAGAAATCAATTTAGGCCCATTAGGCCCAATTAAAATATTAAAGGTCCATTAGTCGCATTTAGGCTTTATGGAAGTGGTTTTGGGCCCAATTGGATCCAACCAATTTAGCCTAAACTTAACTGGGTACAACCAAGCCCAATTAGCCCATTTACAACATTACAAGCCCAATTTTTAAAATAGGCCCAATTAATTAAATTACAAAAATTCAATTTCACAATTTAATTAACCTAAAGTGTATAACATAATTAATTACATAAATCAACATTTCCAAATCATCAATTTACACAACTAATCATGCTCTTTAACATCAAATAGTGTCCAACACAATTTAATCAAAAATCAAACCCATATTCATGCATTAAAGTCTCGGCAATTGGGGATATTTCAAATCAATTCCGAATTCAATCCAATTAAATCCAAATTAACATTACCCAACATGATTCCAACTCATCCAATGAATCAAAAATCAAAAATCCAAGACATTTAGGGCATCTAGTATTCTCGGCCAAGCTAAGATTTTTGGGCAAAATTATTCCAAACAATATTTCATGAAATTGATCCAATCAAACTTCAATTAAACATCATTTAAACATATTCAATCAAACAATTTAACCAAATCATGCTCAAAATCAATTTACTCAATTTTAAGCCCTAAATCGGTTTCATGCTTTTAAAAATGCTCTGATACCAATTGTTACACTTTAATAATAAACATTTTACGACTTAAATTCCAAATTTAATCGTTACGGGTCTCAAAGTCCGATTAACGTCCAACGTCAATTTAATTAAAGTCCAATGGGCTTTTAATTAATTTCTTAAGGCGTGGACTTTTGGTCAACTCGGGTCAAACCGAATAACCAAAATCCAATCCAGGAATTACCCCATAAGCCCAAAAATCAATTTTGGCCCATTAGGCCCAATTAAACTTTAAAGGTACAATAAGTCGCATTTGGGCTTTATGGATGCGGTTTGGGCCCAATTGGATCCAATCCAATTTGCCTTAACCCAACTTTGTACAACAAAGCCCAATAAGCTCATTTACAACATAACAAGCCCAAATCCAATTTTAAGGCTCAATTAATTAAATACAAAAAATCCAATTTCACATTTAATTAACCTAAAGTGTATATCATGATTAATCACCCAAATTAACATTTCTAAAACATCAATTTATACAATTAATCATGCTCAATTACAACAAAACATGTCCAACACATTTCATCAAAAATCAAACCCAATTTTACATGCTACATGTCTCGGCCAATGGGGAATTTTATGCCAAAATCAAATTCAATCCAATTAAATTCAATTCAACATTAAATCAATATCCCCAATTGATTTCTAATACATCCAATGAATCAAAATCAAAAAAATCCAAGACTAAATAGGGCACTTCTCATTCGGCCAAGCCTACTCAATTTTGGGAAAAATGTTCCAAACATAAATTCATGAAATTGATCCAATCAATATTCAATTAAACATGTATTAAGCATACTCAAACATCCAATTCATTCAAATCATGCTCAAATACAAATTACCCAAATTTTAAGCTCTAAACTTTTTCATGCTCAAACCTTGCTCTGATACCATTGTTGGTTTCTATTATGGTCCCAAGATCAATAATAAGCATGAAAACATGTGTGAATAACAACAAAGAAGTTGTGGAATACTCACATCGATCGGTTGAGCGAAGCTTTGACGAACAAAACTCCATTTCTGCTCCATGGACTGCTCACGACAGTGGCAGTGAAGTGCTCACTGTTTCGGCCTTCAATCAACAAGAAACCAAGCTCCAAGCTTCGTCATTTGATTCCCGGCTCATAGGTAGACTTCCCTATCACCTTCGCATGTCTCGTAAGTGTGCTAGCACTTGTGATTTTGCCACAAAATCCCACTCTTGTGCTTCCCACTGCTCACGGTTTTGACAGAAACCAATGAGCTGTTTTGCCCCTCCATGGGCGTGAGTTATAGAGAGAAAGAGAGAATGAGAGATTTTGTTGAATTAGTTGGAAAAGTGTATATGATACACTTATATATTTTCCAAAGATAAATTAATTGATTTACCACTTTTTGGCTTCCAAAAAGTCAAAGGCAAGAATTTCCAACAACTACCATCAATCAATCAATGGTCACATCACTCAAAGTGACATGATTTGACGCTTGATGTGACGCTAGATGCGACTAGCGATTTGACGCTTGATTTGACTTGCGTGCCGCACTCGAATTCCAAATGCGAATGCGCTCACAAACAATCCCAGGCTCGGGTTCGCTAATCCCAAATTAACAAATTTTTCTGTTGCGTCGTAATTAAATGATTACGCCTAGCGAAGTCACTATTCACGTCGCTAACAGATTAATTCTAAATTAATTCGTTCGCCCGAATTAAAATCTAATTTAATTCCGCGTCGCAATCTAATTTCGTTTAATATATCAAATATATTAATTAATCGATTAATTCCAAATTAATCGTTATCTCTCTTTAATTGATATTTTATCCCAGATAAAATATCTCCGCAATTAATCCCATATTAACTTTCTCTCTCTTCTAATTAATCCCAGATTAATTTAGAGTGCGAGTCATATGTCATCGGTGAATCTTTGGGAAGCGACCCATGAGATCCCTGGATATGTTGGTAGTAAATTCGATCGTCGGACTATCCGAACACGTAAGTACCTCGTACTACATTTATACCGATTTACAAGACAATGTTGGCTTTTAACAAAGCGCCATGCCTACCCAATTCTCCAGAAATATCCTTACATGAATAAAGGATTTATATCAGGAGTAGTATATGTAGTATTGTGTATTTTTGTCTAGTATCGAATGATCACGTGCTAGGCCTGGGACTGGAATTGTGTCTGCCCCGTACGAAGCACATGTCGGATGTCTGGTAACTAGTCTCTATAATCGGATACACATGACCTTGTTATTTTATCCTGATGACTGCAGTACTTAAGAGTACTAGTACCGTATCCTACGTGACCATCATCTCCATATGACTGGAGTGATACTTCATTCTTTACATCATACCCAACACACTATGATTCTCAATATACCCAGCATTGGCGTACACGGAACCTGTTAAAGCCCTGGACGACCGCAACCAAAGTATATTGATTGTCGCAAGTATTAGCGGTGCAAGTCTCAGGTTAAGACCAAATACACCTACCCTGATTTCGGATTTCCATAGACACATAGTCATACTACCAATGGAATTCCAAGGGGGTCTATCCAGAGCGAAGCTGTTTCCCGTACCATCGGTGAAACACAACCTCCTATTACACTTGCATGAGTATCCTATACCCAAATATATGAGAACTATGTCATTGTGCCCTCACAACGCGCACAAGTGTAATACTAGTCTTTTACGTATTTATCGATGTCCAATCTCGATAATACACTGAATAGGGATATTTAATGATTTATCCTTCGTGGACTGATACTGTCTCATATCATTCTTCGTCAAGGAACAAATCATAGGGACCTCTCATCATTTATACATCTAAGTGATCTAATCACAAATGATAAGAGTGCAATATCCTTTGTCACATAGTTAATTTGTACAACAACACCATGATCTGTAAAAATAGTGACGCTATGGGTCATAATTGTCCAACATGTTGTAATTCTTCTTTTAAAGGAATTTGTCTTGAGATGAGGAAATAACTTTTTAAGAAACTGCTCTTGTAAATCATCCCATGTTCTAATAGATCCTGACCTAAGATTTTGTAGCCAAATTTTAGCTTTATCCCTTAAAGAAAAGGGAAAAAACTTTAAATGAATTATATTCATGCTATAATTTTGGTTTGTGCAAGTGTTACATAATTCTTCGAACTCTCTTAGGTGCTGATAAGGGTTTTCTGATTCTAGACCGTGGAATGTGGGTAAAAGATTGATGAGACTTGATTTAAAATTGAAACGCGATGCTTCTAGTGGAAAAACAATGCAAGATGGTGATCCTGACCTAGTGGGATTCTGATGAGTGGTAATTATATCACTATTTCCCACACATTTAACTTCATTTTTTGTATAGTTTCTTGAGTTTTGTGAATATTTTGATGTGTTTTGTGCTATTTTGTAGATAAATAAAGTTTCAGGACTCTCTGGAGGTGATTTTGGGCCAAAATAGTGAAAAACAAACAAAAGGGCATTTTTGTCATTTTGCGCATCGCGATGCGGAAGCCTTTGGCGTCGCGATGCCTAACGTGCACCGATCCATGCTAACGTGCGCCGGGTCCACATGTCAGAATATGAGAAGTTTGACTTTGCTAACGTGCACCGTGCCACGTGTCACCATCACATCCGATCTGCTAACGTGCGCCGTGCCATGTGTCATCATCATATGGTGCCGACAATCACCATCACCATGTGTTGCCACGTGTCACTCCACGTCATCGTACATATCACCAGTTGACCGAGTCAACATGCCACGTCATCACCACGTCATCATCAGCCAATCACGAAGTGCCATGTGTCGCAATCATAAGGTGCCGACAATCACTTTCGCCACGTCAGCATAATCATTGAATTGCCAGCCGCCTTGCAACATGTCACCTTATCATCTTATCCAAAATGCCACGTGTCAGATAAGAATCTGAAGCCGACGAACCATAAGTCGACACGTGTCGAGTCGCGACGCGCAAAGCCTTGCGCGTCGTGACGCC
Source organism: Zanthoxylum bungeanum (assembly GCA_019454045.1). Classification (NCBI taxonomy): domain Eukaryota; kingdom Viridiplantae; phylum Streptophyta; class Magnoliopsida; order Sapindales; family Rutaceae; genus Zanthoxylum; species Zanthoxylum bungeanum. Next base: position 55,692 of record SKCR01014205.1, on the reverse strand, counting down.
CGAAGCCAACCGAGGCCTATAAATTCAGCTCGATGTTTCAGTTGTAGATGTACCTTCCTCTCTGAATTCTCTGATGTAAATAAGGAGTTTTCTATCTAGTTTCCTTTAATTTCAGTTTTGTAATTAAATTTTAATTACGTTCTGTAATAATAGTAATTTACTTTCTTTACTTTTACAGTTTTTACTATTTAACATGAGGAGGTAACTTCCCCCTGCTAGGGTGAAAGGTAATTATTTTACTATTGCTATTTAGATTAATCTCCCTTAAATATAATAAATTTACTATTTAAAATTTGACTTAATGAGGATACCGCTATATTGGTCGGTTGGTAATTCATTTTAAACTAGTTTAAACCTGACTAAGCAAGGATACCGCCAGATTGGTCGGTTTGTAATTAAATTTTATTATCGCCTATATGGCAGGTTTATTTTGGTTCCGCCTTTATGGCTGGTTGGACTTAATTTGACTTAATCAAGCTACCGCCTATATGGCTGGTTGGTAAAATAATCACAAGTTAATATATTATATTAAGGGAGATATCTAAATTAGTAGTAGTAAAAGTTGATCATTTTACCTTAGCATTTTATTTTATTGCAATTTTAATTTTGAGCTTTTACTTTACCGTAATTACTTTTCAGCATTTTTACTCTATGTCTTTTTACTTTTAAGTTTTTACTAGCCCTAGTTATGTGTCGTAACTAAGTTAGTTATCTGGGGTTGTGATGAATTCTAATATCACTGGTTTATAATGGGTTATTTTATAGTTTGGGTAATTTAAAGGTTTACTTATTAAGTCTTAAGCTTAATGCATATTGTTAATTGGTCACTAATAAGATTGATCTGGTAAATCTAAAATAAACTTGACAAAGGAATTTTAGGTTTCAGCCTTAGACTTAATAGCCCACGATCTTCCTTGAGAATAGATAACCCTTTAATAGATTTCCTTACAGGATAGACATATACCTGTCGGGCGGGGGTAGACATAATTGGAACTTAAACTTAATAAATTCAGGTAATTTGGTTGACATAGACATATGGTTCAATTGGGTTATACTGGGTATTTGCGTCTGACCATCGACAGAGGCTTTCAAATAATTTAGTGTTCCAGGTTAGTAAACCGATATATTGCACAAACATGAAATAACCACTTCATCTTTTAAAAGATATTAGAAAGATTCACAACCCTAGATAGTTTCATAATATTGAATTTTCTTAAACCTACTTTCGTGGAATTTTATTTACTTGTTTTTAAATTCAAAATCATCACCATTTCAAATCAATCAATCAACTTGTTAGATACTAGTAATCATTTGACCTCATAAAATTAATAGATTAGGTATTAAGTCCTCGTGGGATCCACTTTTTATAACTACTTGAACGATATGTGCGCTTGCGTTATACGTGTGTGATTGCACCGGTCAGATTCATGAATTATCTGAGTGTCCTAGGGTGATTAGGATCTCCATGCTGAGACTCGTTTTCTTCCTGATTAACTGGGTTTTCAATTGGTTTTTAGCCATTCTGACAAACAATGGAGGTGATGAAGACTCTCTTTTTAATATGCCGCTAGATGTTCGAGACCAGTGTTTCATGCAACTTAAGGATAAACTATATAAAAAAATATGAAATTGCAGGTACAAAACTTAAAACCTAACAGAATAAAATAACAAAATGAAAAGTAAAAATAAAGGAAATACAGATGCAATGATTTAGATCTAAAAACATCCTCTGACCCTTGTTAATTCCGATCTCAATTGAATTTCTCGTTCATTTTTCTCAATGTCTTGAATTATGTTTTCATGAAGCTTTATGAGAGCATCTCTATATGGGGATGGTTCAAAAAATTCTTTAATGAACACTAAACACATTTTAAGTTGATTTTTCTGTTTTATGTAACCAAGAAATATTAAAAACAAGGTCTGGCTGTATGTGGGATTTCTGGGTTCAGGGTTCATCAAGGATTAATCAGAACAGTTTGGATCCACACAAATAAAAGAAAAGAAGAATAAGATAAGATGCAGAAATTAAATAAAAATAAAAAATGAAAAATAAAGAAAAGAAAAGTAGAGAAAGAAGAAATTAATAATTATTCTATCTACTAAATAATACTTCCCCAGCAACGGCGCCAAAAACTTGACACGCTCGAAAAGTGGTCGTTTACTCCCAAGTATAAGAGTATCTAAGTAATAAAATAACCCGGTGAGTCCGGGATCGATCCACAGAGAATAGATTTAGTAAAATAGAATAATGAGCAGTGCAGAAAAGAAATGTTTGATTTGTTGAAGTAGTTGGGGACTTTTAGATTGAATTACAATAATAGAATGAAATGCTGGAGTTAGGGGATCCACTTTTAGTCTTTTAAACATTTAGAAACCTCGCTTTATTATAATCTACAAATTGCCATTGTTACCCACTTAATTTATTTCAGGAATTAATTATGCCAATAGAAAGAACCAGCCATAAAAGGCGGTGATACCCATTGTCTATAACAAGTCCTACCAAGGTACTTAATTATACCAAAATTGTATAAAACCAGCCATAAAGGCAGTAGAAAGATAAAACCATCCATAAAGGCGGTGAAAAGATAAAACCAGCCATAAAAGGCGGTAGACAGATAAAACCAGCCATAAAGGTGGTGAAAAGATAAAACCAGCCATAAAGGCAGTAGACAGATTGTCAATAATTAATCTAGAATTAAATCAAGTTTTAATCAATAGATTTCAATTTATTTATTATAATAGAAGCAAGTTTAATCTATGTTTTCATTATAAAAGTTTCACCCTTACCCCAACATAAAAAAATTAGCTACTTATTTTGTAATAAAAACATACTTGTACTTTTATTACTGAAAGAAAAGGACATTACAAAAAGATTTAAGTAAATAAACAAACAAGACACTCTCTCTCCAAGATTTAAAGAGGAATCAGGAAAGAAAGTATGAAAATTTATGATGTCGGACGCTCCTATTTATAGGAAAATTTGGTCACACGTCGCGACGCTAATTTTCTTCTTGCGTCGCAACGTGCGTGCATGTTGGGACACATGTCAGAGAATGGTGAATCCACGTTGGGGACACGTGGTGGTGAGTTGGCGGTGTCTTTGTTTCAGTAGGCGCGTCGTGACGTCGCAGGCTCCACGCGTCGTGACGTGAGTAGTGACATGATGGGGACACGTGTTGAAAGGAATGTGCATCGCGACGTAATGTGAATTCTGTGTCGCGACGCATGTGTTGATTTCTGATTTTTGCCCTTTTTTCAGTCTGGTTTGTTCTGTGAGCTTCCGAGCAGTATTTTACCTGACAAAAAACATAAAATAACACAGTAAAAACCTTCAAAGCATGACATAAAATATTATTTCACAAATGTGCCAATTTAGAGAGATTAGTGAAACTATAAGTGTAAAATGATTAGCTTATCATATAATAAATATGTATTTTTTAGTGTTCATCAATATGCTCGGACATAAATTATATTACGTAACACTCGTCCTGCGGCGTAACAGTACTACAGTCTTGGAGTCAACAGTAGTAGGGACCTCCGATCGTTACAGATGGCAAAGCAGATGTCGCATACCTTCTTTTGGATATGCTTCCACTTCAGGATCTAGGGTCACTCAACCAACTATAACGACTCTAGGGATAGAGGGCCGTGAGAGGCGATCAAATCACGATCAGTCTCAAATTCTACCGATCTTTGATACCTATATTAAGAAATTACTTGTGGCATACCAACGTTATATTTCTCACACTATTGATGTTCAAGCTGATGGTCATTGTGGATTCAGAGCAATAGCTGCACTAATTGGGTATGGCGAAGAAGGTTGGGGTCAAGTACGATGCAACCTTATTGGAGAGATTCAACAAAATAAGGATTTATATGATCGACTTTATTCATCAAACGGATGGGCAGACAATCTATTACACTTACTGCATTTCTTCTAGTCGCCGGCACCAGAGGTACATTGGATAGACTTAATGAGTTTAGGAATTGTCATCGCTTCGAGGTACAATCTTGTACTGCATACATTTGCTGAGAATGTTTGAAGTTGTTTTACTCACTTGCCATTAAGGTCCCATGCAGTTCCAGAGCAAGAGCAGCAAGAAATAACTATTTTGCTAATGTTGGTAGACACTTTGTGCAAGTTTTCTTACACCCTCATTACCTTGTACCACCCATCTGATTGTGGTGGTGGGAACATTCATAGTAAGAAGCTAAAGAATGGGCCACTGGTTATAGGATTCATAATCAATTATGATACGAAATATTGGGTATATCACCAGTGCGCTAGGAGAGACTTTGGAGGCAACATATATTATAATTTATATTTTTAAGTGTAACTTTTTATGTTGTTATTTGTACTATTTTTTAAATATATATTTTTTCTAATATACATGAGAACATTTTTATAATACATAAGTAGTGTTAAATAAATTAAAAAAGAATCACAAAAATTAAATGAATAAATAAACACAAAATAAATAACAATAAATATGAAATTTGTAATATTTATTAAACAAATAAAAAAGAATATATATATATAATATATATATGTGTGTGTGTGTGTGTATAAAGAGCAAAAAATTATAAATTTAAAAAATTATAAAATAAAAAAAAAAAATTATTAATAAAATAAAATAAATATATATATTATTTTTATATTTCTATATTCTATATATATATCAATATATATAAAATTGAGATATATTTGGTTTATTGGGGAATGAAATTTTTGACAAAGGGAGGGAGTATTTTAGGAAATTGAGAGGAGACAGGGGGAGGGGAATTGTCAGGGGGGGGGGGAGGGAGATCACACCTCTTTCTTTATATATATATATATGCTAGGTCAAATCGGTCAAATCACTATTTATGAATACAATAGGTATAATCTAAATACCTAGACCAATATTTGATTGACAAGGCAAGGATGTATAAATAAACCAATATTTAAAATTTAAAAAAGAAAAAAGAAAGAGAGGAGAGAAAAAGAAGAAGAAGAAGCATGTATTATATTTTCTACATTAAACTACATTCCTTTATTCGAAAACCATTTAATATAAAAATTATATCCCAAACTTTAAAAAAAATTAAGAGGATATACATATATTAACTTTTGTTTATTTTTATCTTTAAAATCCAAAGTTTTTGCCTTGATGGGAACTTCGGAAATCATTGGATTAATTGCAAGACATTCATAAGTGCAATAGAGTTCCATTATTATCATATTTTCAAAGAAAGAAATATGATTTAAATATATAAGATTGTGGGATGAGGTTCCTACCACTAATTTCGGAATGAGATTTTCATTCTCAAAAAGTGAATGAGTAATTATAATATTATCTTTAAAATAATATAGTAGTGATAAATTAATAAATTAATTATTAATTATTTTGCATTAATAATTAACAGTAAATTATTAACTAATAAATTAATTAATATATAATTTTAACTAATAGTATTTTTGTATTTTGTTAACAATTCAATTGTAATTTTTTTTAATACATTACAACTCTACGGATATACAATCCGAAATTTACTGGGATATTAAATACATACAATTATAGCATACCTGAAAACTTTTCTATGAAGAGAAACTTAAATCTCGAGATATCTATTCTCACTCAAATAATTATGGAGAAATCTACTTCAAATTTGGGAGACAAAAGTCCCTGCAAGAATTCCTACCCCTGCAGGGACTCAAACGCATGTTTGGGGGCACTGGGCCATGAGCCTCGTGGCAATTCAATTCAATTGTCACTTGAAACAATCTTTCGCCGAATAATTATATGGAAGTGCCAAGAATGCACATTCATCCGTGGCTGTTTCTTTACCATCTTTCCATTCCTTCCCCTCAATCTGGAGAAAGCATAAGCAAAGATCATGGCACAGACACACAGAGAGGCATTTTAAGTTTCGGAGCATGTGTATTAATGATAAGCTTGTGGTTAATGTGTATTCCAGGCGAAAGAGAAGGTCTCCAACTGTTGTTGTTGTCATGATAAAATCTGGGGACTTTACTGATGAAATTACTGATGTCGGTGTTGGAAATTCTTCATATATTATTGTTTTGGATGGAGGAGGGACATGTCCCTTGGATGGTACCATATAGGGACATGTCCCTTGGATGGTACCCTATAGGGACATGTCCTCCAATTGAGTATAACATGCTTTTAGGCTCCAAGGGGTTCATGGGAGGGGTATAACCCTTTGGAGGGTTGCACCACAACCCAAATGGTGCCCTTAAAGTACTATTCCATGCCTTTATAAGGAGGCCTCCATATTCATTCCAAGGGAGATATGATTCCATCCGAATTTTGTGAGTCACATTTCATTGTTTGAGTCAAAGAGAGTTTCTCCATATTCCTAGTTCAAGATCTTCTTAAGGAGTTCCCCTTGAAGAAGAGGAATCTCAGTTATCCTGGGAGAACGTTAGCCACAGAACCCGTAGAGCACCGAGATGGAGCTAATAAGTTCTTAAGGACAGAGATACATCTCGACTTGGATGTCATTTATAATGTTTTTCTTGTTCTCAAAGTTTTAGGGTTCATGCATGTTAGAGTAGATCTGAAATTTACGTTCTGATTTGATTGTTATTTGCATGTTAATTTTATTTAATAACACACTAATCCACCAACAATCTTAAGAACTTATCACATTAGTGTTGTTAGACTAAAATTCACATGCTTTGATAAGGAATTTTCTGGAAAATATACTATGTGCATGAAAAATATGTAAGGGCGTTCGAACGCCCGACGAACGCAAAGGCTAAAATCTGAATTTTTGTAAGAACGTTCAAACGAGTATTCAAACGCAACTCGAACGCAAGCCTTCTTCCTTAGAATGTTCGAACGCGTCCTAAACACAACACGAACGTAAACTCTCTGGAATATTTCGTTCGAACGTGTTCTCGAACGCTACACGAACGTGAACTCTCTGGAATACTTCATTCGAACGCGTTTACGAACGCTACACGAATGCGCACACACTGGACATTCTCGTTCGAACGTAGATACGAACGTGACACTAACGAAATCAGTCCTGGAATTAATTTTAATTGAAAAGAATTAGATTAACTTAATTAATCATAATATTAACTTAGTAAATCATATATTGTATCACAATAATCTTGGTAGTATAGATTTAAGCTAATATTAGGGTATTCAATTATCACAAGCATACACATAGTGATAAAGTTGAAAATTAATTGTGTGTTGCATACTTGGTTGAGAATTTAAAGTGTAATCATACACAAGTAATTTCATCCAATCTTAATTGACATATACACATATATCTACACATATCGAATATTGTATTGTAAAATTAAAAGTGTAATACTAAGTTTTGAATTGCTAAGAGATTCTATTGAGGAAGTGTTTAAATGATATTATGTCAAAAAGATGATAAGAGCCTAAGTGGTCAGGGATTTAAGTGGTTACTCCGGACCCCCTCGTCCTCTGGGAATATTCCTTTATTTACTTTTCATAAGAAACCTTAGCCGAAATTCAAGGACTTTTGTTTATTGGTACTACCGTCCAATAGAACAACGAGTGGATACTTGGTATTCACTTGAACAAGATCATTTGTTGATCGTTGTGCAATTTTTCTTTTGTAGACTTATTGACCTTTGTTGGTTTTCCAGTTACATATGGCTAGCGGAAACATCACAGTACCGATCGCTCATGGAGAAAAGCCGGAAAAGTTTGGTGGGGCAAACTTTAAACAGTGGCATAGAAAAATGTTATTCTACCTGACAACTCTCCAGTTAGCAAAGTACCTTAAAGATCCTCCGGATCATGTGGAGGGTGAATCGGCTACAGCTAAGCAACTGCGAGAAGAGACATGGTCGTCTAGTGACTTCTTATGCAAGAAATACCTTTTGGGTGGACTTGACAATACCTTGTACAATTTGTACCAAGGCATGACTTATGCGAAGATTCTTTGGGAATCTCTCGAGAATAAATACAAAACCGAGGATGTCGGGCAAAAGAAATTTACTGTGGGTAGGTTCCTGGACTACAAAATGGTAGATTCAATAACGGTAATGTCTCAGTTGGGTGAGCTGCAATTGATCATTCATGAAATATTGGATGAAGGGATGAAACTCTGTAAGACGTTTCAAGTTGCCACCATCATTGAAAAGTTGCCTCCATCATGGAAGGACTTCAGAAGCTATCTGAAACACAAAAAGAAGCAGATGAGCCTTGAAGACCTTGGAGTCTGATTGAGGATCGAAGATGACAACATGAAGTCAAAGAATGCCAGCTACAAGACTATGGAGTCTAAGGCCAACATCGTCGAAGGTGTAAAGGGTAGCAAGAAGAGAAAGAACAGTGAAGCTGATTCTTCCCAAGATAATAAGAAGTTCAAGGGGAAGTGCTACAACTGTGGAAAGAGCGGTCATATGGAAAAGGACTGAAGAAACAAGAAGTCTCAGGACAAGGGAAAGAAAAAGAAAAATAAGGCCCATGTTACTGAAGATGAGCAGTTGACTGAAGAGATCTCAGAGATGAACCTATCAACAATGGTAATGTAGGACACAGAAATCGGCGACGTTGTTCCAGGCTCGCGGCCTAGTTGAGAGTACAGAGTAGCCCGCGGGGGAACTAAACCAGAGAAATAACATGGAGTCGCCACCTGGTGTGAACCGGGAAAATGATTTAAGGCCGCACTCACCCCTCGCAAGGGAAGACCTCAAACCGTTGGGTTCGGAATGGTCCATTACTTATGTCACTTGTAACGATATGATTTGTGCAATAAACTAACCAAATCTATGCGACATATATGCTCAAAGATGACTTAGATCTAGTTCTCATTCATGAAAGTAAATCCTACGTCTAAGTTCGCATGCTTCGAAAGTAAGTCATTATAACTGCAAGCTTACAATATCACACAATGAGCATGTCGAATCATCAAACACAAAGAACAAATAAATAACTGCTTAAACAAAACGCAAACTAAATTCCTAATGCAAAATCAAAGAACTAAATCATGCATAAATAAATAACATAATCATATTTAAAGACCAACAATATACTAGACTAAATCATGCTTTAATAATAAATAACGTACTAACAACCTAATCATGCTAAATAAATAAATAATCTACTAACTACCTCATGCTCAAATACAAGTTTGGATGAAACGAAATACGTGTGTCTCTTAAGTAGTACGTGGCATTGTATCCCGAGTGCAAACCGCAATACCGTCCATTCGAATTCAGCTACGGAATTTACGTCCGAGTTTCCATCTGATATACCACAAAAGAGAACATGCATTCCGTTCATCCGGAATTCACATCATGCATCAACAAACGACTCTCATGTGATAATGTATTAAAAAAAAATGAAAGATAATAAATAAAAAGGGTGCCCTCAGGTCTAACCTATTTTTTCATCTATTGGAAGCGCGTTACACGGCCGTCGGAAGGGTTGATGCTCCGCAACTCTTCCGGTTCACTGGTTCAATGTTTTTACTCACAGTTTCGCTGTTTAGGCCACTGTTTTCACTCCATTTTGCGATGTTTCTAGTTGCGGTATTGGCTTACTGATTTACGGTAAATAAGGGACTGTTTTGGTTAGCGATTTGCGGGTTTTACGGGGACTGTTATACGGGTTATTTGGACTGGTTTGGGCTGCGATTTTTGGACTATTTTGGGGGCAGTTTTTGGACTGTTTTTAGTGCACTTTTGGGGCAGTTTTTGGACGTTTTTTAGGGGTGTTTATGCGGCAGTTTGGAGGTGATGTTGTTAGGCGTGAATGGATGCTTGAAGGGCTGTGATTATGCGTGAAGGCCTGCTTGAAGGTGGGTGATTATGTGTGTGAATGGGGCTGTGTGGATGGAGGGCAATGACGTGAAGGAGGTAAGGCTTATTTTTTTGGAGATGGCTTTATGCGTGAGTGGCTGTTGGTGCGTGAAGTAGTATTATTGGCGTGAGTGGCGTGTGCAGGTCAGAGGGGAGTTTGCTTGTCGATGTGGGATTGAGAAGGGCTGATGCGAGAATAGGCAGTGGCGTGAATGGCTCTTGTTGATTAGTTGAAGGGCAGGTGGCTGTGTTGTTATGTGAAGGGGGCATGTGGCATGATAAGGGTTTTGAGTGAGGTTGGGGCTGCTATGTGAAAGGTTATGTGGCTAGAGGCAGTGAGTAGAGTGGCGTGAATGGAGGCTTTGTGTATTAGGGTTTTCTTTTGTGTTTTTGCCGTGAGAATGAGCCAGGGTTGAATGTGTTGGTTTAGGTTTCTTTTTATAGGCAAAGGAGGGGTAATCCTTGTGCGAATAGGGAAAGGATTTGTGCATTTATGGGGATATCTTTAATTAGTGTATGATAAGGAAAAATCTTTTAATTAGGGAAATGATTTGATTTAATTTGATTTCTTCTCTTTTAGTTAGGGATATGATTTGATTTAATTAGGAATGTGATCCATGGGATTTCTTTAATATAGGAAGGGGATTTGGCTTGATTAGGAAGATGATTTATTTAATTTTGGAATGAGATTTATTTTAATTGGATTTAATTTAATTTAATTTGTGACATGTGTTTTAAATATTTTTAATTATTTTTGGATTGGGCTTGGGTGAAATGGGCTTTGGATGGGCTTGGTGTGTGTCTTGCGGGGGTTTGTGCTAAGGATATTTTAAAACGGAAGTCCAACAAGCGAACACGACTTCCGTAACTTAAACAAGGGAATCAAATCCAACAAAATATTGATTTCCGACGTCCATTTCCCGCGACTTCCGTAACTTAAAGAGGTAGTGTCTCCATGTGAAACTCATCATCGGGACTTATATGCAAAAATACAGTTCCTACAGTCGCCCCCACTTTGATGGGACTTGTGCAGTGTGTGACAATGACAATCATATCAAAGTTTATGCAATGCATTTTTAATTACCTGGCTCGCAAGCTGCCACTTGACTTGCCTGCTGCTTCGAAATGAGTTGATGATGATGTAGTGGGCCCTCGACCCTGGGACGCATCCTGGAACTACAATTGATAACGGGGGCGCCTCGACCCAGGGATGCATCCAAATACCGCTGACAATGTGGGCCTCGCCCTCAAACTGATGATGTAGTGGGTCCTCGACCCTGGGACATATCCCAGAACTGCAACCGACAACTGGGGCACCTCGACCCTAGGACGCATCCCAATAGCGCTGACAATGTGGGCCTCGCCCTCAAACTGATGATGTATTGGGTCCTCGACCCTAGGACGCATCCCGGAACTACAATTGATGATGCAGTGGGCCCTCGACTCTAGGACGTATCCCGGAACTGCAACTAACAATGGGGGCCCTCGACATTGGGACGCATCCCAATACCGCTGACAAGGTGGGCCTCGCCCTCAAACTGATGATGTAGTGGGTCCTCGACCCTGGGACGCATCCCAGAACTACAACTGATGATGTAGTGGGTCCTCGACCCTGGGACGCATCCAAGAACTGCAACCAACAACGGGGGCCCTCGACCCTTGGACGCATCCCAATACCCCTGACAATATGGGCCTCGCCCTCAAACTGATGATGTAGTGGGTCCTCCACCCTGGGACGCATACTACAACTGATGATGCAGTGGGCCCTCGACCCTGGGACGCATTGCAATACCGCTGACAATGTGGGCCTCGCCCTCAAACTGATGATGATATGGGCCTCACCCCCAAACCGATAGTAATGTGGGCCTCGCCCCCAAACCGATACTGATGTGGGCCTCGCCCCTAAACTAATACTAATGTGGGCCTCCCCCTAAACTGATAATGATGTGGGCCTCGCTCCTAGCTGATATTGATGTGGGCCTCGCCCCAAACAGATATTGATATGGTCTCGCCCCTAAAACTGATACTGATGTGGGCCTCACCCCCAAACTGATACTGATGTGGGCCTCGCCCCCAAACTGATACTGATGTGGGCCTCGACCCAGGGATTCATTCTAAAATTCCGACGATATGGGCCTCGACCCTAGGATTCATTCCAAAATTCTGACGATGTGGTCCTCGACCTTGGGATTCATTCCCGGATTCATTCCAAAACTCTGACGATGTGGTCCACGACCCTGGGATTCATTCCAAAACTCTGAGGATGTAGGCCTCGACCCTAGGATTCATTCCCGGATTCATTCCAAAACTCTGACGATGTGGGCCTCGACCCTGGGATTCACTTCCCAAACTGCTGATAGTGTGGGCCTCGGCCCTGGGATTCATTCTCGAAAATGATGATGCTATGTTGCTGTTTCTGGTTGGCTTGCATTTGCCACTTTCTCTTTTTCTTTAAAACCTGTGAACGAAAACAAGACAAAGATTGTGTGTATATGACGTGTATGCATGCATGCATGAATGTGTTTCCTATTCCGATGTTTAGGTCTTCCTTGTGCTCTTTGGTGCTTCTTGCCTATAAAAGTCTTTGGTCACCCCCTGGGTCTGCTTGTAATTTCCTTCTGCCGGTTCTCTTCTGGCGATTGGTTGGTTCTTTTTTGTCTCATGGATCAAGATCTCGTTGTTTCCCTTATTTTCGGGGTGGTAGATTGGTCGCCCCCAGTCTTGATTTAGCTTTCTGTTTTTCACTGCTTGTAATAGGTCAAGATGAACCACGTGATGTGGCATTCCATATCATCATACTATATCACATTCTATGAAATAGTCCCAATAGTTACACATATTATTGCCCTCAAAGAATGCTCAGTAATGAAATCAGAGAACCTTCAAAACATTCAATGCAACTCAAATTTAAGTCTTTGAATAAATGATCTAAGCCAGACTCAAAGTGTGTGTGTGCAAAGGTTCCTTTGCATATTCATCCCCAGGTAGGCCAACTCAAAGTGTCTGTCAAAAAATTTGGATCGATGGGTCAAACCAACCTAGATGTCTTAATTATGCCTGAAGTTGCTTTTATGTGCTCAATGTGGTATTGTTTTCTTTCTATTTTGTCTTTTTTTTTTCTTTTCATTTTGAACTTCTTTTTTTCTTTTCTTTTCTTTTCCTTTTTTTTTTCAACACACATACCCTTTAAGGTAGCATTTCTCCTCATGGTGGTCCTAATACTCGCCCATGGGTAGCTTCAAGCTTATCGGTTATAGGTGGTTCAATTCTTTTCTTTAGAGACTTTTCTTTTATTTTCAACCATTCCACACATCATAACACAAGCAAATCAGGATAGACATTTAGGCGAACGGTCATTCACCGACCTACAATTTCTTCAACTAGTCACTTTGCTAACTACTCAGGTTTTCACTACTAAGAACCATAATCAAGTGCTTACGAGTCTAACATAGATCAATCACTCAAAGTATCAGATAAAAGCACATCAAGAGTTTATCGTTTCTAAGATTTCACCCTAAAGCAAACGATTTCATCATTGGACTTATGCATAACTATTTGGGACTAAGAACAAGCAATTCTTCTTTTCTCTTTTCTCTTTTCTCTTTCTTTTTTTCTTTTTTTCTTATTTTTTTTCTTCTCTTTTTTTTTCTGTTTTTTTTTCACAATGGTCTTTCTATCCTTGCTGTAAAGTTTTCTGTCCCTCGGTTTCCTTTTCCCCGATATCCATGTTTGCTAAACTCTTTTTGACAAATCTTTCTTTCTTCTCTAACCCAACGGATATCTATGATGGCTTTTAAAACACAGGGTTAACATGATGCGTGTATGCATGAGATGCGTGCGATGTATGGAATATATAAGTTGGCCCATTATCATTTTAAAGCATTCAATCATACTATTGCGCGGTGCAAACTTGTCCCAGTTGAAAAGACCCAACAAGTTTACACTTTTGCGATAACATGGCTAAACAACTTCAAATGATAAAAGGCCTAAACATAAAGTGACCCATCGGCATTTTAGAAGCTTTTGGCCCAATTGCCATAAAACACGGACTCGTCCCAGTTTAAATGGCCCAACAATCCCATACCTCATGACAAAATGTCCAACTGAATCCAAATGACGATGGTCCTAAATGCAAGCAAAAAGGAATAGTTTCTAATAGTCCTACAACTATAGTTCATGTGTGGGTTTACAGGAGTGTGGACAAAGGCTCTCGCCGGCGAAGGATTACCCATGACTAGGACTCCCCACTCAAAGGTTCAAGCGACCAAGTGAGCGCACCTTTTTTATACCTTAAGGTACGTGCCAACGAGTTATGGTGTGTGACTGACTGTCAAATGGAATTCTTATTGTAGATTACCCAGAGGGAGGGTGGAGCAAACTCTCTTAAATACCCAACTCTCTTAGGCTCTTATCGCCTTGGTGACAGGAATAAACAACAAGTCCTTCAAATTAGTCTGTTACAATGAGCTACGGGTAATGATTACCTAGGTGCCTTCACAGCTTTTCCTTATAGAAAGGTAGTGAAAAAAGGAAAACACTAAACCATTACCTAGCCTTAAAAATGCCTTTGATTAAACCCCTTTCAACCCATGGTATACATGGTTAACTAAAGCACAAATCACAAACACTACAAGACATTATTTCGGGGCCAATTATCTATCCCCAGTGGAGTCGCCAGACTGTAGGACAGAGAAATTGACGACGCTGTTCCAGGCTCGCGGCCTAGTTGGGAGTACGGATTAGCCCGTGGGGGAACTAAACTGGAGAAATAACATGGAGTCGCCACCCGGTGTGAACTGGGAAAATGATTTAAGGCCGCACTAACCCCTCGCAATGGAAGACCTCAAACCGTTGGGTTCGGAATGGTCCCTTACTTATGTCACTTGTAACGTTATGATTTGTGCAATAAACTAACCAAATCTATGCGACATATATGCTCAAAGATGACTTAGATCTAGTTCTCATTCATGAAAGTAAATCCTACGTCTAAGTTCGCATGCTTCGAAAGTAAGTCATTATAACGGCAAGCATACAATATCACACAACGAGCATGTCGAATCATCAAACACAAAGAACAAATAAATAACTACTTAAACAAAACGCAAACTAAATTCCTAATACAAAATCAAAAAACTAAATCATGCATAAATAAATAACATAATCATATTTAAATACCAACAATATACTAGACTAAATCATGCTTTAATAATAAATAACGTACTAGCAACCTAATCATGCTAAATAAATAAATAATCTACTAACTACCTTATGCTCAAATACAAGTTTGGATGAAACGAAATATGTGTGTCTCTTAAGTAGTACGTGGCATTATATCCCAAGTGCAAACCGCAATACCGTCCATTCGGATTCAACTATAAAATTTACGTCCGAGTTTCCATCCGATATACCACAAAAGAGAACACGCATTCCGTTCATCCGAAATTCACATCATGCATCAATAAACGACTCTCATGCGATAATGTATTAAAAAAATGAAAGATAATAAATAAAAAGTGTGCCCTCAGGTCTAACCTCTTTTGTCATCTATCGGAAGCGCGTTACACGGCCGTCGAAAGGGTTGATACTCCGCAACTCTTCCGGTTCACTGGTTCAATGTTTTTACTCGCTGTTTCACTGTTTAGGCCTCTGTTTTCACTCCGTTTTGTGGTGTTCTAGTCGCGATATTGGCTTTCTGGTTTGCGGGAAATAAGGGACTGTTTTGGTTTGCGGTTTGTGAGTTTTACGGGGACTGTTTTGTGGGTTATTTGGACTGGTTTGGGCTGCGGTTTTTGGACTGTTTTGGGGGCAGTTTTTGGACTGTTTTTAGTGCATTTTTGGGGCAGTTTTTGGACAATTTTTAGGGGTGTTTATGCGGCTGTTTGGAGGTGTTTTTGTTAGGCTTGAAGGGCTGTGATTATGCGTGAAGGCCTGCTTGAAGGTGGGTGATTATGTGTGTGAATGGGGCTGTGTGGATGGAGGGCAATGACGTGAAGGAGGTAAGCCTTATTTGTTTGGAGATGACTTTATGTGTTAGTGGTTGTTGGTGCGTGAAGGGGTATTATTGGCGTGAATGGCGTGTGCAGGTCATAGGGGAGTTTGCTTGTCGATGTGGGATTGAGAAGGGCTGATACGAGAATAGGCAGTGGTGTGAATGGCTCTTGTTGATGAGTTGAAGGGCAGGTGGCTGTGTTGTTATGTGAAGGGGCATGTGGCGTGAGAAGGGTTTTGAGTGAAGTTGGGGCTGCTACGTGAAAGGTTATGTGGCTAGAGGCAGTGAGTAGAGTGGCGTGAATGGAGGATTTGTGTATTAGGGTTTTCATTGTGTTTTTACCGTGAGAATGAGCCAGGGTTGAATGTGTTGGTTTAAGTTTCTTTTTATAGGCAAAGGAGGGGTAATCCTTGTACGAATAGGGAAAGGATTTGTGCATTTATGGGGATATCTTTAATTAGTGTGTGATAAGGAAAAATCTTTTAATTAGGGAAGTGATTTGATTTAATTGATTTCTTCTCTTTTAGTTAGGGATATGATTTGATTTAATTAGGAATGGGATCTATGGGATTTCTTTAATTTAGGAAAGGGATTTGGCTTCATTAGGAAGATGATTTATTTAATTTTGGAATGAGATTTAATTTAATTAGATTTAATTTAATTTAATTTGTGACATGTGTTTTAAATATTTTTAATTATTTTTGGATTGGGCTTGGGTGAAATGGGCTTTGGATGGGCTTGGTGTGTGTCTTCCAGGGGTCTGGGCTAAGGATGTTTTAAAACGGAAGTCCAACAAGCGAACCCGAAGCAAAACAAGCGAATTAAATCCAACAAAATGTTGATTTCCAACTTTTCCCTTCCGACGTCCGTTTCCCGCGACTTCCGCAACTTAAAGAGGTAGTGTCTCCATGTGAGACTCATCATCGGGACTTATATGCAAAAATGTAGTGCCTACAGGTAACTGAAGCCAACTTGGTTGTGAATCTGAGAAAATTGTGGGTAGACACTAGGGCTACTCGTCATATCTATATAGATAGCAAGATATTTTCCTCGTATCAGAAGGTCGATGACGGCGATCATCTGACAATGGGAAACTCGTCTACCTCAAGAGTGGTTGGACAAGGCACAGTGGTTCTGAAGATGACATCTGGAAAGTAGCTTACATTGAAGAATGTTTTGCATGTTCCTGATATTCGGAAGAACTTGGTCTCGGGCTTTCTCCTTAGCAAGGCTGGTTTTAAGCTTGTATTTATTTCTGATAAATTTGTATTGACCAAAAACGATATGTATGTAGGAAAATGATACCTCACTGAGGACCTTTTCAAATTCAATGTAATGACTGTCGATCGACACAGTGCTATTAATAAAGGTACAACTTCCGCTTATATTATTGAGTCACAAAATATATGGCATGAGAGGTTATGACATGTTAATTATGATACAATGCGTAAATTAATTAACATGGACCTTATATCTAAATTTGTAATTGATAGCCAACATAAGTGTGAGGCATGTGTTGAAGCAAAAATGCATAGATCATCATTTCATTCCATAGAACGAAGTTCTGAACCCTTGGAACTTGTACACACTGATGTGTGTGATATGAATATTGTGCAAACAAGAGGCGATAAAAAGTACTTTGTCACTTTTATCAATGATAGCACAAGATTCTGTTATGTGCATTTGCTAAAGAGCAAATAGCAAAGATGAAGCTATTGAGAGCTTTGTACACTATAAGAACAAAATTGAAAATCAACTTGGCAAGAAAATCAAAAGAATCAGGAGCGATAGAGGTGGTGAATATGTGTCACCATTTGGTGAATATTGTTCCAATCATGGAATTATTCATGAAACCACTACTCCTTATTCGCCTTAACAAAACGGAATTGATGAGCGCAAAAACCGGACGTTGAAGGAAATGATGAACGCCATGTTGGCAAGCTCTGGTTTACCCCAGAACTCGTGGGGGGAAGCCTTGCTTTCCGCGAACTATGTTCTGAACAAGCTTCCTCATAGAAGATTAGACAAGACACCATATGAGTTGTGGAAAGGTCACGTACCTTCCTACAAATACCTAAAATGTGGGGGTGTCGTGCCAAAGTAATAGTTTCTAAACCTAAGAAGGTTAGAATAGGACCCAAAAACTGTTGATTGTATATTCATTGGATATGCTCGCAATAGTAGTGCGTATCGATTCTTGGTGCACAAGTCTGAGATTCCTGACATCAATCCGAATATGATAATTGAGTTAAGGAATGCAACATTTTTTGAAGAGACATTTCCTTGTAAGGAAAGACAAAGAACAGAGTCTCTCAAAAGAATTATTG
Source organism: Zanthoxylum bungeanum (assembly GCA_019454045.1). NCBI lineage: Eukaryota > Viridiplantae > Streptophyta > Magnoliopsida > Sapindales > Rutaceae > Zanthoxylum > Zanthoxylum bungeanum. The sequence goes on along the minus strand of SKCR01014205.1, from coordinate 37,577 downwards.
ATACTATCAAAGACAGTTATCAGGTTGACCAAGAGTCAGATCAACGTGCAAACATTGAGACAATGGAACCTAGATGTAGCAAAAGAGCTAGAACGTATAAGTCGTTTGGTCTCAATTTTCTGACATACTTGTTAGAAAATGAGCCTCAAAGCTATAAGAAAGCAATGTCTTTGCCAGAGGCACCTTTTTGGAAAGAGGCTATCAACAGTGAGATTGATTCCATCCTACAGAACCATACTCGTGAGTTGGTTGATCTTCCTCCAAGTTGTAAGCCACTGGGCTACAAATGGATATTCAAACGGAAGATGAAACCGGATGGATCAATAGATAAGTACAAGGCAAGGCTTGTAATAAAAGGTTATAGACAAAAAGAAGGCCTTGATTACTTTGACACTTATTCACCAGTTACTCGTATCACATCGATAAGAATGCTCATAGCCATAACAGCTATATTTGGTCTTGAAACAACAAATGGATGTAAAGATGACATTTTTGAATGGTGAATTGGATGAAGAGATTTACATGGAACAACCAGAAGGGTTTAATGTTCCTGGACAAGAATAGAAGGTGTGCAAACTTGTAAAATCCTTGTACGGATTAAAGTAAAAACCTAAACAATGGCACAAGAAATTTGACAAAGAGATGTTGTCAAGTGGGTTCAAATGAAAGAGTGTGATAAGTGTGTGTACACCAAATCAACTCAAAAAGGATATATCATTATGTGTCTCTATGTAGACGATATGTTGATAATTGGTAGTAATCATGAAATAATTTTGTTTACCAAGAACGTGTTATCCAGCAGATTTGATATGAAAGATTTAGGAGTAGCTGATGTGATCCTAGGAATTAAGATTTCTAGGACATCAGAAGGATATATATTATCTCAGACTCAATTATATTGAGAAGATACTTGAGAAATATAAAAAATGAGATCTAAATGTGGCTATAACTCCTGTAGACTTAACTCTTCATCTATCAAAGAATATTGGCTCAAGCGTATCGCAATTAGAGTATTCGAGAATCATCGGAAGTCTGATGTATCTCACGAATTGTACACAACCTGATATCACTCAAGCTATGAACAGACTTAGCACATATACGAGCAATCCAGGACATAACCACTGGAAAGCCATAGTAAAAGTTTTGAGGTATTTTAGTGAAACTTTAAAATATGGGCTACATTATACGAGATATCCAGCTATTCTAGAGGGATACAGTGATGCTAACTGGATATCTGATACAGTGGATTTCAAATCTACAAGTGGATTTGTTTTCACACTTGGTAGTGCAGTCATGGAAATCCTCGAGGCAAATATGTATTTCCCGGTCTACTATGGAATTAGAGTTCATAGCATTAGATAAAACAGCGGAAGAAGCAGAATGGCTTCGAAATTTCCTGGAGGATATTCTAAGTTGGCCCAAACCGGTGCCAGCGATAAGCATACATTGTGATAGCCAATCGGCTATTGGGAGAGCCCAAACTACAATGTATAATGGTAAGTCTCGACACATACGTCGGAGACATAATACCATACGTCAACTGCTCTCAAGTGGCATAATATCGATCGATTATGTCAAGTCGAAGGAAAACCTAGCGGATCCACTTACTAAGGGTTTACCTAGAGAGCAAGTTGAGAAGTCATCGAGGGGAATGGGCTTGAAGCCTATAAATTAAGAATTGTCACTGTGGAAACCCAACCTATCTGACTGGGGGTCCTAAGATCTAGGTTCAAAAGGGACAACTAAAACTTTGTGCAATTCAAAATAAGCACTGAAGAGTTTTGTATTATTTCCCATTCCGATAATGACGTCGAGTGCTGTCTATCAAGGTTAGGATAAGCTAAGGATTTCAATGATCACTATATTAGGAGATGAATCCTAATGAAGGTAAAGGCAGATTACCTCTTCATAGTATATCACCTATTTCAAGTAAGAAGTGAGGCCGCTTCCATGGAATTTTACAGGCTGATTTCCCTAAAGTGCTTATGAATCCAGGACCACTGTTTATGGCCGAAATGAACACAACCTTAGAACGGGAAATGGTCGAAATAAAGATTTGTGTTGGAAATTATCTTGGTTTACACCAACAGCAGAACAGTTCAAGACTATGGGTCACTGGTTTGCCAAGTAAATCCGATTGTCATTCACTAGGAAATGTTCAAGGCGAAAGCTACCTATTTCGATGCAGCTTTAGTTCACGGAAACTCTCTCAAGTGTCTGCATAAATATTTGAAGAATTGAGGGGGATTATTGTAAATTCTTCAAATATTTTTATTTTGGATGGAGGAGGGACATGTCCCTTGGATGGTACCCTATAGGGACATGTCCTCCAATTGAGTATAACATGCTTCTAGGCTCCAAGGGGTGCATGAGAGGGGTATAACCCTTTGGAGGGTTGCACCCCAACCCAAAGGGTGCCCTTAAGGCACCATTACATGCCTTTATAAGGAGGCCTCCATGTTCATTCCAAAGGAGATCTGAATCCATCCGAATTTCACAAGTCACATTTCATTGTTTGAGTCAAAGAGAGTTTCTCCATATTCCTAGTTCAAGATCTTCTTAAGGAGTGCCCCTTGAAGATGAGGAATCCAAGTTATCCTGGGAGAACGTTAGCCACAGAACCCATAGAGCACCGAGACAGGTCTAATAAGTTCTTAAGGATAGAGATACATCTCGACTTGGACGTCATTTATAAGGTTTTTCTTGTTCTCAAAGTTTGAGGGTTCATGTATGTTAGAGTAGATATGAAATTTGCGTTCTGATTTGATTGTTATTTGCATGTTAATTTTGTTTAATAACTCTCTAATCCACCAACAGCTGGTGATGCTGAGAATTTGGAGACTGATGCTGGTGATGTTGAGAATTTGGAGCACGAGAATGTTACTGCTGTTGTTGTTGGGCTTAACCAAAAGGCTTGACAGGACCACTGCCAGATGTCAAAAATTTAAAGCACCACATGTGAATTCCAATCATTTTTTTTATTTTTAATGGATTATGTTATTAAACTAGCAGGAAGGTTAGGTTATAGTAGAGGGGTAATTTTTTGTTGAAAGGAAAATTGTAAAGAGAGAGCCATAGCATGCTTGAAATGTTAAACTTTACTTGAAACTTCTTTTATTTTCATCACTTAATTATGAAATGCTAAACTTTACTTGAAACTTCTTTTATTTTCATCAATTAATTATCACACAATCAGTACAATGTTTTCATTTATGCGTTCATCAGTTTGCAATATATTATAAATATTGTGAGTTCTTATCAAATTGGTATCAGAGCATAATAATCCTGGGATGGTTAAGTAAAAAATGGAAGTAAGAATTGAAACTTTAGAAAACAAGGTAGCTGATGTGTTTTCAAGGAAAGAGGAACCAGCTAAGGAGTTTACTGCTTCTATTCATTTATTAGTGGCTACTTGTCCATCTTTGACTAAATTACAGGAAGAAATAATGTTTGATCCCATTCTTAGGGAATTGGTTCAGATGTTGATTCCAGAACCTCTATGCAAGCCTCCTTATTCACTACAATAAGGGAGTTTATTTTTTTGTATGGTAGGTTGGTGATTTCGAAATCATCTCCTAGAATTCCAATCCTATTACAAGAATTTCACGCTTCACCTCAAGGAGGGTTTTCAGGATATTTACGCACATTCAAGAGGATTTATACAGTAGTATTTTTGGAAAGTATGAGGTTGGATATCAAGAACTCTGTAGCTTCTTGTGATATTTGCCTGTAACATCCCCAATTCGAGAGATGTTACCGGCAGGGGATAGACCGTACTAACCCCATAAGCCTCTGACTCTGATAACTATTATTTATTTACTAATACTCTTTTCTTTAATTAAATATATATATCGTATATATGGGACCGTGGCCCAAACTTACAACTTAACATACAAACTTAACTCCAATATCTTTCTACATAAAGACATATGTTTGTACAAAGACTATACATAACTCAAATACTAGTACATGACTTTTACTTGACTCTGACTGACTCCAATTTGACTTTTACTCTTTGACTTGGACTGGTGGGCTCTGAAACCTAGTGATTGCATCAGTATCCGTCCTCTCGAGCTCATCCTCCGAGAAAACCTGTAAGAACAGAAAGTTGGGAGTTGGGGAGGTTAGATCGCTGCACGATCTAAGTGAGTGGACGAAAATCTGAAAAACTTATATAAAAGCTTTTCGGTTCTTAAAAGCAAAGTTCCAGAAAAATATCTTTATATGTAAACTCTTTTCTGAAAACTTTATCTGAAATCTCTTTTATAAAACTTAATCTTGCTGAAAAGTGCTTTCTGAAAACTATCTCTAAAATATGACCTCTGAAAATTCTTTTCCTGAAAATTTGATGTCTGAAAAGTCTTTTTCTGAAAATATGATGTCTAAATATTAGGCTGTATCTGAAAAACTTGACGTATGAGGGCCTTACGTATTGCCGTCCCCCCATACGCCTATCTGGAGCCAAGAATGCAAAACCATGACTTTGGGACGTTACGTATCATCGTCCCCCAAACCACTGAACTATAGCTGGTAGTGTTGATCCATGCTACTATCTGACCTTGAAACTAGGGTCTAAGGGCATTACGTATCGCTGTCACCCTAACCCTAAACTAGGATCTGGGGGCGTTACGTATAGCCATCCCCTCAGTCCTCTACATGTGCATATGTTTTCTGTCTGTCAATTCCAAGATGTATCCAGTTACATACCATGGTGGGGTTTTCCCCCATGCCCCGAAAAATATAAAACATGCTCTAGAAATATTTCTTTTTCGAATATACTTTAAATCATAAACTTTTATGTAAAACTACAATAAAAATGAGCTATCGCCCTAAAGCATAAAAAGTAAGTCTGTTGCAACAATATCAAAATGAAATATCAATTTCAAATAGTAGTGTTCACTCACTGCTTTGGAGTTTCACTGGTCTTTCTTCATTTTACTGATGAAACCTGTGGTTCCTGCGATGATCTATCATCGATAATTTCGATTAGAAAATGGACAAGGAATAAGTAGGTCAGAATCAAGCTCAATTTGCCTATTCAAGTTAAGGCTATCACTCGGAAGCATATCATACGCATATCATGATGAAATTAATACATACGGGTTGATATGAGACTTATAGGGTAGCCCCTAACGCGTTCGAGTGATACTGGAATGACTTGAACTGATTTGGGTCATTTGTTGGTCGCGTGTCGCGACATAATGTATTGCGCGTCGCGACGCAACTTGTCCAGAGAGGTGCCCAACTTTTTTCCTTGCGCGTCGCGATGCACGAACCATTCGCGTCGCGACGTATCTTATACCAGAAGCGTTTCTAGGTAATTTCCCATATCGCATCGTGATGCACAGTGTTCTATGTCATGAGGCGCAGCATTCTGTGTTGCGACGCAAGGCCAAAATTTGGTCCTAACTTCATTCTTTCAATCATTTTGCTCAACACTTCCCCCCCCAAACAATGCACACAAGCAATATCCTCAATACATACCTTATAAATCATTATTATCATCCTCTAATATTCCTTAATCTCATTATTCTTATCTTTCATTAAACTTTAAGATTTTCCCCAAAGATTTAAAGATTAAAAACAAATTATATTTCTCCTTGTCAATCACCAAAACACAATTCCTAACATGCCACTAACATATACATATGCTTAAATTATCAAGATCTCACAATTCAAATTTGGGTCAAGACTCCTTACCTTCTTTATGCTCGATTTTCATCAACCTTTGTGTTCCATGATTGCAATTCAATTTCTTTTTGCTTCTTCCCCTTATCTCTTTCTTCTTCTTTTCCTTCTCTTTTCTTCTTCCTCTTTTCTCTTCTTCCTCTCCCTCTTTCTTCCATATGTTTCTTCTTTCTTCTTTCTTCTTTCAAATTTTTAGTTTTGCAAATAGTATCCTTATTTATAGAGTGGGGACCCATTTGACAAATTTTTCATTATTTTAGTTTGAAAAAATTAGAAATTTAGAGAAAATTATGGAGATTTCTAGATGGGTCATTTTGGGTCTGATTTTCATCTTATTTCTACTTCAAATTTGGAAACATGTTCAACTTGAAGTTGTAGGTCTCGATCTCAGCTTTCCGGTGATAGAAAATTCATTAAAATTAGAGTTTGTATGAGAAAGTTACGGTCCAAATACCATAGGCTGTCCGGAGTGGAACATCGTAAAGTTTCGCATCGAAGTTTCGAAGAATTTACCTTTATCCATAGGTCATTCCATAAATGTATATATGCTCGAACATAATTTTATTTTCTGTACACTCGTACCGCGATGTAATAGTATTAAAATCAATAATAGTAGAAACCACTGGTCGTTACATTGCCAAATGGTTAAATACTCCACTCTTAATCCACAAGGACTCTTTCAACCTCTCCATGTACCCTAATTACCTTGGGATGATATTTCCATGGATTTCATTCATGGACTTCCATGTGTTCAGGAAGTAGATATTATGTTGGTTGTGGTGGATCTTCTTACTAAGTACTGTTATTTGTTGCTACTTGGACACCGGTGTTATTAAAGGCGCAAGGCGCACTAAGGCACAAACAGCCTTTGAGCCTAGGCACGGGCCTGAAGGCGCAAGGCCCGCGCTTGATGAATGTAAGGCGTAAAATATTAAAAAATGTGTAAAACTACATAGAAAAACAATGTATAAGAGTTTCACACTAACAATTAGCCATAAATGATATTTAACTATTATGTTTTTGTAGTTCTTATCCTAAATTTCATTTATAAATCACATGTTCATATCCAAAACCAAAAGCAAGATTCCAATCTTAATATAATCACATCTAAATCAAAAGTTCATATCCAAGAGCATAAGAGTTACATATCCAAAAATAAAGAGTTCGTCAAAAAAATAAAACGATGCAATGCCAATGTATAAGCAACTAAATTTCATTTCCAAAAGAAAAATTTATAAAAAAAAAATAAAAATCAACTTCCAATATTTCAATCCAACTACATATCCTCATCATCAAATTCAACACTGTCTTCTAACTCCTATTCACTTGACGCTTCATCACTATTATCTTCTTTCCCAATATCTTCTTCATCAGTTTCTTCTTGAAATTCTTCTTCATCAATAAGAACAAGACGATTGGTGAATTTTGTTTTTGGCCTAGAAGTTGAGACTCGTTCATGTTCCTTCCCTTTTCCCTTCGAAGTTATGGTGGCTCTATTAGAAAAAGTAGTAGTTCGAGTCTTATGTAGAGCATCTCCCGCTCCAGAAGCTCTAAGAACTGTACCCCAAGTTAAATCATCATCTTAAAAGACAAGCTCATCATCCTTATCCTCTTCCTCATCCATTCTACCCAACAACCACTCATTACTATCATCAATATTTTTCAAGGAAATTGGATCAATGCTATCATGATATTGGCGTCGAAGGATCAATGTTCTATTGTACTTAACAAAAACTAGATCATTTAGCTTTTTTTTATCCAATATATTACTTTTTTTCTATGAATCTGCAAAATATTAATTTATCATTATATAATTGTAGACACTACATTTTTGCATGAAGCCCAGTGATGAGCCTCGTATGGAGGCACTACCCTTTAAGTTACGGAAGTCGCGGGAAACGGACGTCGGAAGGGAAAAATTCAAGAAATAAATACATCAACAAATTTAACTCGCTATTTGGCCTCGGGTTCGCCCGATTAATCTCTGGGTTTAAAATATTAAGCCTCGGCCCAAAACCCTCGCAACCCATCCAAAGCCCATCTCGCCCAAAGCCAAATCCAAAATAATTAAAACATTAAAAAAAATGTCTAAATAAATTAAATTAAAACACAATCAAATCAAATCACATTCCAAAATAAATAAATCACCTTCCAAATTAAATAAATCAAAAAAATCACATGCCTAAACTAAATAAATCAAATCAAATCTCTTAAATCTTTTTCCTAAACTAAAACAAATCACCTTCCTAAATTAAAGAAATCATTTCCTTATAACACACCAATTAAATATTCCCCATAATTACACAATCTTCATTTCCTACCCATACAATGACAACCCTAACCCCTTCTATAAAAAAAGACACACAAACTAAAACCCAAAGAGAGGACATTCACGGCATCCGCACAAAAAACCCTAAGCTTCTTCCTCTTCTCACTCACACACCATACTCACTTACACGGCCAACCAAAACGGAACAACTCCCTCGGCCGCCTTCCTCATAATATTCACGCCCCCTCTCTCTCAGACTCACGGTCAAAGCTCACAGGCCACAAAGCTTCACGCAACAATGAACTCATACGGCATAGGCACGAGACAAAAACCATAAACCCCATGCACCATTAAACAATCACAAGCCACGTGAATCACAAACACACTCTTCTCTCTACAAGAACCCTCTCTCAGCTCTCTCTCCCATGGAAGACGCAGCAAACACAGCCATGAAACCCTAAAAAACTCATATCTCATAAAAACTCACACCCAATGACCATACCCCCTTCTCTCGGAAATTGAAAAACAATAAAAACCCTAAACTCACAAACTACACCCCACTGACCGAACGAATCAAACGGAAGCAAATAAACCCTAAAATCCACTCACGGCAAACCGATTGCTCAAACACACCACCAGCCAAAAGTGACACACAGCAACAAACCTTTCGACCAAGCCCCTATTGATCGACCAAAAACCAAAAAGCCAACAATAAGTGACGAGTGAAACCAGTGAGCAGCCTTGGACGAGTGGAACCAGTGATCAACGTGGACAAAGCCAGCAACGAACAGCCCTAGACGTGAAACAGCTAACCCTAAGACACACGACAATATCCAGTGAAACAAACCGTCAATGAAACAACACAAGCAAAATAGGAACAGGACAGCGCATGCATAACAGCGTGACATATAGGCCTGGACGTGAAGAACAAAGCAACCCCTCAACATAAAGAATCAAACAGACACGTAGTCCACAAATCTAAGCCTCTCTCTCTCTCAAGCTTCACAGCACATAGGCTCTCTTTTTTAACATACAAACACACAAATGCCTGACAGCCCCACATACCCCTTCACCCACCAAATGGACCGAAACTAAGCCACAAAACATAAACCTTTCACCAAAAAAACAGCCCCAAACAGTCCAGAAAACATAACCAAAAAAGTCCCTAAAATAATCCAGAAAATAGTCCCCAAATAGTCCCATATTTCACCCAAAATATAACTGAAAGACAGCCTGAAAACTGCAGTGAAAAAAGAGAAAACAACAAGTGAATAGCGGAAACAACGAGTGAAAATAGAGAAAACAGCGAGCGGAAATAGAGAACCAGTGAAAACAGTGGAAACGCTAAACCTTCCGGCGATGTCCCAACGCACTTCGAGAAGCGACTTAAAGGTAAGACCTGAGGACACCCTTTGTTATATTTTGTCATCCTGGAAAAGGCATGTTTGGTTGGACGTGAAATACGTCCAACCGGGCATGCGAAGTCCTATATTAAAAATGGACAAACTATTGGACACATCTCTATTTTATTATTCCGTCATTTATATTTCCGCATTTATCTATTTGATGTGTTCATGAGATTGTGCGCTCGCTTTTATTTCATTTACTTCTATGTGTGCAAACTTAAATATTGGTTAATCATGCATGTGTTTATGTCATTATGGATGCCGTTTATGGAATTATGCATTCGCCTTCATTCTTTATTAATGTTCATGGGTATGCAAACTTGTGTGTTGATTAAATTATCTTGCTTGTGCTGCATAAGACTTGGTTAAACTATCGCATAAATCCGTTTATTACAATTGGCATAAGTAAAAGACCATTCCGAACCCAACGGTTTGAGGTCTTCCCTTGCGAGGGGTGAGTGCGACCTTAAATCATTTCCCAGTTCACACTGTGTGGCGACTCCATTTTATTTCTCCGGTTTAGTCCCCTGCGGGCTACTCCATACTACGCGAGCCCGGGACAGCGTCACCAATTTTTGTGTCCTACAGTTTGGCGACTCCACTGGGGATAGAGAATCGGCCCCGAAATAATATCTTGTAATATTTTGTGATTTTTGCTTTATTTAACCGTGTCTACAAGTGGGTTAGGACCAAGGGGTTTAACCAAAGGCTTTATTAGAGCTAGGTAATGTGTGGTGTCTTCCTTCATTCACTACCTTTCTATAGCTGAAAGGAAAAGCTGTGAAGGCACCTAGATAATCATTTACTCGAAGCTTACCGTGATGGACTAATTTGGAGGACCTATTGTATATTCCTATCACCAAGGCGATAAGAGCCTAAGAGGATATGGTATTTAAGAGAGTTCGTTCCACCCTCCCTCTGGGGAATCTTCAATAAGAAATCCATTTGACAGTCATTCATGTATCATCACTCGTTGGCACGTACCCTAGGGTATAAAAAAGGTGCGATCACTCCCTTTAGTGGGGAGACCTAGTTGTAGGCAATCCTTCGCCAGCAGGAGCCTTTGTCTACACTCCATAAACCCACATGTGAACCATGTATGACCAATAGAAACATCCTTTTATGCTTGTGTTTGGGACCATCATCATTTATTAGACTTTTTATCATGAGGTATGAGCTTGTTGGGCCATTTAAACTGGGACGAGATTGTATCTTATGACGATTGGGCCGAAAGTTTCTAAAATGCCGATGGGCCACTTGTGTTTGGGCCCCCTATCATTTGAAGTTGTTTAGCCACATTATCGTAAAAGTGTAAACCTGTTGGGCTATTAAAACAAAACAAATCAATCAAATCAAATCACATTCCCAAATTAAATAAATCAAAACAAATCACATGCCTAAACTAAATAAATCAAATCAAATCTCTTAAATCCTTTTCCTAAACTAAAACAAATCACCTTCCTAAATTAAAGAAATCATTTCCTTATAACCCACCAATTAAATATTCCCCATAATTAAACAATCTTCATTTCCTACCCATACAAGGACAACCCTAACCCACTCCTATAAAAAGACACACAAACTAAATCCCCAAAGAGAGGACATTCACGGTATCCACACAAAAAACCCTAAGCTTCTTTCCTCCTCTCACTCACACACCATACTCACTTACACGGCCAACCAAAACGGAACAACTCTCTCGGCCGCCTTCCTCCTAATCTTCACGCCCCCTCTCTCTAAGACTCACGGTCAAAGATCACATGCCACAAAGCTTCACGCAACAATGAACTCACACGGCATAGGCACGAGACAAAAACCATAAACCTCATGCACCATTAAACAATCACAAGCCACGTGAATCACAAACACACTCTTCTCTCTACAAGAACCCTCTCTTGGCTCTCTCTCTCATGGAAGGACGCAGCAAACACACCCATGAAACCCTAAAAAACTCATCTCTCATGAAGAATCACACCCAATGACCATACCCCTTCTCTCGGCAATTGAAAAACAATAATAAAACCCTAAACTCACAAACTACACCCCACTGACCGAACGAATCAAACGAAAGCCAATAAACCCTAAAATCCACTCACGGCAAACTGATTGCTCAAACACACACCAGCCAAAAGTGACACACAACAACAAACCTTTCGATCAAGCCCCCATTGACCGACCAAAAACAAAAAAAGCTAACAACAAATGACGAGTGAATCCAGTTAGCAGCCTTGGACGAGTGGAACCAGTGATCAACGTGGACAAAGCCAGCAACGAACAGCCCTAGACGTGAAACAGCCAACCCTAAGACACACGACAATATCCAGTGAAACAAACCATCAATGAAACAACACAAGCAAAACAGAAATAGGACAGCGCATGCATAACAGTGTGACATATAGGCCCGGACGTGAAGAACAAAGCAACCCATCAACATAAAGAATCAAACAGACACGTAGTCTACAAATCTAAGCCTCTCTCTCTCTCAAGCTTCACAACACATGGTCTCTTTTTTTTGACATACAAACGCACAAATAACCGACAGCCCCACATACCCCTTCACCCACGAAATGGACCAAAACTAAGCCACAAAACACAAACCCTTCACCAAACAAACATCCCCAAACAGTCCAGAAAACATACCAAAACAGTCCCTAAAACAATCCAAAAAACAGTACCCAAACAGTCCCCTATTTCAACCAAAAATAACCATGAAAGACAGCCTGAAAACTGCAGTGAAAATAGAGAAAATAGCAAGTGAAAACAGCAAGTGGAAACAGCGAGTGAAAATAGAGAAAACAGCGAGCGGAAACAGAGAACCAGTAAAAACAGTGGAAACGCTAAACCTTACGGCGATGTCCCAACGCACTTCCGAGAAGCGACTTAAAAGGTAAGACCTGAGGGCACCCTTTGTTATATTTTGTCGTCTTGGAAAATGCATGTTTGGTTGGACGTGGAATACGTCCAACCGGGCATGCGAAGTCCTATATTAAAAACGGACAAACTATTGGACACATCTCTCTTTTATTATTCCGTCATTTATATTTCCGCATTTATCTATTTGATATGTTCATGAGATTGTGCGCTCGCTTTGATTTCATTTACTCCTATGTGTGCAAACTTAAATATTGGTTAATCATGCATGTGTTTATGTCATTATGGATGCCGTTTATGGAATTATGCATTCGCCTTCATTCTTTATTAATGTTCATGGGTATGCGAACTTGTGTGTTGATTAAATTATCTTGCATGTGTTGCATAAGACTTGGTTAAACTAATCATCTTCTTAAAAGTTGGATGATTCACACAATTGAAAGGTACACCCGAATCATAAATCCACCTAGCAATATCTTCAGAAGCTCTCCCCCTTAATTCTTTCTTACATGCATCATTGATAGATGTTTGCCGTATCTTCCCATCATTTGGTCTTTTCTATACTGTTGAAGTTGAAATAAAAACAAGTGAAGCGGGCCCATTTGCTTTACGTTTTTTCTCTTTGAACTCTGCCCAACAACTTTTTTCCCACTTTGATTAATTTCAGCATCTACATCTTCATCACTATACCCTAAATCTTCATCAATGTCATACATTAATTCTTTTTCTCTCTCCTCAATGCTCGCAACCATTTTTTTGTGCATGAAGTCTTTAATTTCTTCACGAACAGCCGGAGGACATTTTGTACAACCAGTTACATTTTGAAATCTCCCTACAAGGTGCTGTTTCGCTCGATATACTCCACCTTTTGAAACTTTCCCACAAAAATTGCACTTCAAGTCATTTTATTGTTTGGGTGTGCCAAACTTATTGCATACTTCCATGCAGGATCCTTTCTTAATTTACTGGAACTAGAACCAATACTTGCATCCATAATGATAATATCCTAAATTCATAATAAAATGCATATCAATGTCAACATTCAACAATCCATATCAATGTAACAGCAGCAGCAGGGTGCTGCTGCTGCTCCAGCCCAAAAAAAATTAAAAAAGAAAATAGAGGTTGGGTGATTTGGACTATTAAAAAAAACAACATACCTCTTTGGAGAGATTCGAGAGAAAGATGTGGAGAATCTGGAGATCGTCAAAGATATGGAGAACTGTAGAGAAAGATGTGGAGAATCTTTGTGAGGGGGCTTAGGTTTTGAAGGAAAAAATAGAGGTGGCTGTGAATGATACAAATTTCGGCAGTTAGGGTTTTTTTTTTTTGGTCTAAAATAGTCTGAGGGGTCGGGTTTGGGTGGGTTATTAAAAATAAAAGTGGATCCTTTTTAGCGCCTGAGGCACGCCTTTTTTACAACGAGCAAGCGAGCGCCTCAACGCGTAGGCGCGCGCCTGATCAACTTCGCCTCGCCTTGCATACCTTTAGGCGCATGAACCATCGCCTCTATGTAGGCGCGCCTTTAATAACACTGTTGGACACCCTTACACAGCCAAAGAGGTAGCTATGTTATTTACTAAAGAAGTTGTCAGATTACGTGGCTTTCCAAAATCCATAGTTTCAAATAGGGATACTATCTTTGTGAGTCATTCTTGGGGAACTATTCAAATTATCTGGTACAAAGCTGAAAATGAATACTGCTTTTCATCCACAAACCGACGGGCAGAAAGAGGTTGTTAACAGATGCATAGAAGACTATTAAGGTGCTTTGTCAATGGGCATCCAAAACAGTGGATAAAGTGGGTGTCTTTGGCTGAATTTTGGTACAATACCACCTTCCATATATTTGCTGGTATAACACCATTTGAAGCTTTGTATGGGCGACCACCTCCCACTCTATTAAAGTTTACTGATGAGTTACCCCTTGTAGAGGATGTGAGGCTGCTTCTTAAAGATCACAATGCCTTGTTGGATGTGTTAAAAAATAACCTCATTGTGGCTCAGAATCACATGAAGCAAATTACAGATAAAAAGAGAAAGAGACGTTCATTTCCAACATGATGATTTAGTGTATTTGCGCCTTCAACCATACAAATTTAAGTCCCTTGCTAAACGGCCAAATCAAAAGCTAAGTCGTCGATATTACGGGCGGTTTCCAATAGAAAAGCAGATTGGGGATGTGGCTTATAAGCTTAAATTACCTGAGGAAGCTGTCATTCATCCTGTATTTCATGTCTCGCAATTGAAGGTAGTGACACCATCAACATTATGGGGACCATCAGGTGTGGTGAGCCGGCCTTTGCCTCATTTTCTTAATAAGGAATTGGAATTATTGGTTACACCTGAATCTGTGAAAAAAATTCACCGTTTGTTGGATGGAAATTTTGAGGTGCTTATTAAATGGATTGGTCTTCCTGAATGCGACAACAGTTGGGAATTAGCTGGTGCTATCGCTGCACATTTTCCGACTTTCAACCTTGAGGACAAGGTTGCTAATTTAGAGGAGAGTGATGATAGGCCTATGGTTAATGTGTATTCCAGGCGAAAGAGAAGGTCTCCAACTGTTGTTGCTGTCATGATAAAATCTAGGGACTTTACTGATGAAATTACTAATGCTGGTGATGCTGAGAATTTGGAGACTAATGCTGGTGATGTTGAGAATTTGGAGCAGGAGAATGTCGTTGCGGTTGCTGCTGGGCTTAACCAAAAGGCTTGACAGGACCACTGTCAGATGTCAAATATTTAGAGCACCACCTGTGGATTCCAATCATTTTTTTTTTTTTTTTGTTTTTTTTTTAGCGGATTCTGTTATTAAACTAGGAGGAGGGGTATAGTGGAGGGGTCTTTTTTTGTTGAAAGGAAATTGTAAAGAGGGAGCCCTAGCATGCTTGAAATGTTAAACTCTACTTTCTTTTATTTTCATCAATCAATTATCACACAATCAGTACAATGCTTTCATTTATGCGTTTATCAATTTGCAATACATTGTAAATATTGTGAGTTCTTATCAATTAATCACAACTATCATATTATTAATTTCAATATACATTTGAAAATACACAGAAGCAAAATAGAAATACGAGAAAAACAATATTCCGTGCGCTTTAGGCTAGAGCTAGCGATTCATTAAAAATCTGCATTGCATTTAGCACACCCTCAACTGGAATGTCTTTTAATTTTCCTGTATTTGATGGAATGATAGTGCATTTCTTCTCTTCTGCATTTGGTACAAATAGTCTTCCCTTCAGCTCAGAGCTGAACAATGCAATGCTGCAAAAAATGGCAACAGAAAGCCAAATGTATTGTGAGTTATAGAACTCTTTTAATGATGTTATCAGAGTTCCCGATTCAGATCATGGTAACACAAAATTGCGACAGAATGTACAGTTTCGCATGTGAAAGCCTGTAGTGAACTAACGAGTTTCCTTGAAAAATATTAAATTACCTAGGCTTTTCACGCGCATTTGCAAGTTGTATAGCAGCTGTATTTGTAGCTATCACTCCAGCTGAGTCATTGATGAGAGCGGCAAGCTAAAGAAGATGCAATGATTGAATAGTAAGCGTCAGCATAAAAATTCAGAAAAGTTTTGTATCTTGATATCACAGTGTTGCCAATTAATTATGTTTGATATTTGCATGCTATGTTACTAGTGGGAAAGATGTATCATAAGGGCTGCTAAACAAATATTAAGATAGGCCTCGTTAAACTAAAATTATGACTGTCTCATTTCCACACTGAACCTCATTGAAGAGAGGCAATTTTTCTTCTTATTCCTTTCATTCTTTCCTTCATCAATATAATTAAATGAAAAAGTTAATAAGAAGACATAAGTACCTGTCCAGGCGTGGTGATAAACACAATACTGGCATCATCTCCAACTACATCCTCCACGTTTTCCCTTTCTTTCTCATGCGGAATAACAAAAACTGGCTTAAATTCCCTGTCATGACATATCAATAGTTCAAATTTTTCCAAATATCACGTAATAGATCTGGATCAACATTATACAGACGTAAGCTTAAACTTATAAAGGGTCAACACTTGGAAATGTATAATAAAGAAATAACAGTTAAGACTATGCCAGTTCAGTAGCATTAGAGTGTGTTTGGTTGGGGGGTTTGGAGAGGGAAGGGGAGGGGAGGGGAGGGATTATTTTAAATTTTGTTTGTTTGGTTCAATTTTTTGGAGGGGAGGGGAGGGGAGGGGAGGGGAGCAAAATCCCTCCTAAGCCAATTTTAGCTCCCCTCCAAAAGTGGGGGGTTTTGGTGGGGAGAGAGAAAGTGAGCAATTAAAATTTTAAATACATTGACTAAATTATCCCTACTTATACATTAAAATCCAAAAGTGTCCTAATTACAGATCCCTCTTATATTTGCTTCATCATTCAATTCTTCTTATTCTCTTCTCTATATTTGTTTTAATTTTATTTTAATAATACGTATTATGTAGATATTTTAATTTTAATTTTATTCTTTGTTTAATTTAAAGATAATATAAGCCTATATTGTTTTAATTTTATTTATAAAAGGCTACAAGGATAAAATAGTAAATTAGTTTTAAAATCTCTCCACTCCCTTCTTGAACCAAACATATATCTAATTAAAAATTCTCTCCTACCCCCCTTCCCTCCTTTGAACCAAACATATATTTAATTAAAATCCATTCCCTCCCCTCCCCTCACCTCCCCTCCCCTCCATTAAAATCCCTCCATTAAAAGTCTCCTGAATTTAAGCTTGCTTAGTCATCCAAAATTACAAAATAATAAAAATTTTAAGCTCATATCTCTCTATTTGTGAACTTCAGAAAAAAAAAAAAAAGAATCAATAAGTTCTGTACCTTAAACCATTGGCAATTTCAGCCCACACTTGAATTGGAAGCAAGCTATCTGTATCACCCCGAGACTGCATTAAGGCCTTTGAATCTGACTCTATCCCATGAATCACAATATATTTCCCTTTCTCTGCACCCGCATTCTTATATTTCTCAGCTACAACCTCCTTTAGTTTCCTTGAAATCGACACTCTTAGTGGGGGCACCGGCTGCCTTGGCACACTGCGAAATGGTCTCCCTAGCCAATCAACCATCTGCTGGTACCTGAATCATACAACCTCATCCTGAAACTAAAAGCTTTTCATATAGAATCAAATCATACAAGCACTTCAGTTTGAATCACTTACATATTGTACCCTCCGTCTGAAAGATTCATACTCTCCGCAGTAAAAGTTTCTGATAGCAGTAATCCTGCACCAGCTGCATTCACATTCGGGAAAATATAACTAACTCTGTCTCGAGCGGTTGTCATAAACAGGAATGCTGCATGACCAAGCCCCGCCAATTTGGTCGATAACACCATGTCATAGTACCTATTCTGCGAGCATAGAGCACTATGTATAACTATCTAACCCAAATTGATTGCCCCTGTAAGTTGTAGATATGCACATAGTGAAAAGATTAAACATGCATATAAACAAATTCTAGCAAATGTTTCAAGCCTATTATAACTAAAGTGCTTTGATTAGATTACATGACGGTATCATATTAATTACCTAGATTATATTCACCATAAAATTTGATAGACCTGTGGCAATTGTGTATTCCAGGAGAAAGAAGAGAAGCAGAGGGATTGAAGTTACTGAAGTTGCAGCAGCTACTGATGTCAATGGAACTGAAGTCAATGGAGCAGAATGGCTGACCTGGGATGGTAAAACAAAAAATGGAGGCTAGAACAGATGCATTAGAGAAAGAAGTGGCTGTCATGAAGGGTGACATCAGTGAAGTGAAGGCAACTTGATATGAGTTAACAGAGGTGATGAAAAAGAAAGAGAAGGGGAAGGAAAAGGTTGATGGTGAGACGAATGATACTGAAAATAACAAGGGTGATTCTACTTGGAGAAAGCTAGATTTACGTGTGTTTTCAGGTCAAGATCCTTATGGATGGTTGTTTCGAGTAGAGAGATATTTCAGTGTTAATCGAGTGACTCAGGATGAGAAGGTACAGGCAGCGGCAGTTTGTTTGGATGGCTGTGCTTTATTTAAGTTGGTATCAATTGGTTGATGCTAGAACTCCGATTTTTGTTTGTTTGGCAAAATTTAAGGAAGCATTACTCAAGAGATTCAGATCCTCACAAGAGGGGAGTGGCTCTTCGCCAAGTAGGAACAAAGAAAATTTTGAACATATTTCAGCCCCTTTGCTGGATATAGGTGATGAAAATGCTCATCGGTGCCTTCATGAATGGCTTACAAGATGAGATTAAGGCTGAGTTAAGATTGAACCAACCCAAGGAATTAATTGCAGTAATGGAGATGGCGCAAAGGATTGAGGAGAAAAATCTTGCCGCTGGTCACGTGGGGCTTACACTGGAAACGGGCCGGGTAGAAGCCGGGATCCAGAGAAGTAGGGTCAGTGAACCGGGTCGGCTAAATTACAAAACCTGTCTTTGTGAAAACAGATTAGTTGATTCCAATTCCACACTTCCCCGTTGCGATTTTGTGCGCCGATTGACTGAGAAAGAAGCTCAACGACGCAGGGAACAAGGTCTTTACTTCTATTGTGATGAGAAATACCACTTTGGCCATAGGTGCAAGAACAAGCAATTCCATCCCTTAGTGGTGACTGAGGAAGATGATGCAGTTGGCTTCGATGAGATTGCTGGTGCGGTGATGCAAATTCAAACCAGCGGGCCCATAGGAGATTTGCCACCATTTCCGACTGAAAATGAAGTTGATGAAGGTGAGACTCTAGCTTATCCCTTAAAAACCATTTTAGGGTTTTCCTCTAAAAATTGTTTGTTGAAGGTTAAGGGATAAATTGGTGGTCTGGAAGTAGTAGTGTTGGTGGTAGTGGGGCTTCTGATAATTTCATAGCCCCCCATTGGTTGAGTGATTAGGTTTAATTGGGATGAGTCAACAAAATGAGTTCAAATGGGTAATGGAATTGTGTTCAAGGCAGGGGATTATGCAAAAATGTGGTGCTGTTTAGTGCACGGGTTTTGGCTTAGGCAGGATTTCCATTCATTTGAAGTAGGTTCGGCAGATATTGTTTTAGGAGTGGGTTGGTTGCAGTCGTTGGGGGATATTTTCACAAATTTCCAGAAACTGGTTATGAAATTTGTGTATGAGGGGCAGATTATAACAAGGGGACCCGTCTCTATCAAAAAATTTGGTGTCATTTAAGAATCTGATGAAGTCAATTGAAGGAGGGGATATTGGGTTCTTGATTGAGTTTGGATTATGCAAAGTTATAAATGGGATAGAAGCACAAGATATTGCAGGCATACCAGCAGAGGTGAAACTGTTAATAGAGGAGTTTGCTGATGTTTCAAGCTACCAACAGGACTGCCTGTACACAGGCCACATGACCATGCTATTCGGCTCAAGGAAGGGGCAGTACCTCCGAATATCAGGCCCTATCGTTATCCCTACTACCAAAAAATAGAGATTGTGAAGGATTTGCTGTCAGCAGGATTCATTAGGAGGAGCACCCGTCCGTATTCTAGTCCAGTACTGTTAGTTAAGAAAAAAGACGGAAGATGGAGGATGTGTGTGCCCTATCGGGCTTTGAATAAGCTCACTGTTCCAGACAAATATCCTATTCCTATAATAGATGAGCTATTGGATGAGTTAAAAGCAGTGTTTAAAAAAAACGCCAAGAGGCGGCGCCTCGAGGAGCCCGTCGCCGCCTCGAGGGCGATGGCGCGTTGAGGCGGCCGCCTCTGGCGGGATTTAGGGTTTTTCCGCGCTGCCTCACGCGCAACTTTTTTTTTTTTTTTGTTGCCTTCAAAAAAAAAAAAAAAAAACCAGATTTCGGCTCTCTCGACCTCGTCTTCCTTCAATTTTTCTCTCTCGGTCAGAAGGCTAGCAGCAGACCGCCACCATTCCTATCAAACATCGTCACAATAGGCGCCTCTCTACCTCCCAAAGAGGCCAATCTCTTTAAACTCATCGTCGTACGCTCTCAATCTACCTCTTGTTTGTTCTGTTTTTGTTGACATGTTTGTTGGTGATCGTTGCTTGCTAATTTCTTCTTGGTTGTTGTGTAAAACGAACCATAGTTAGTTGTATTTCGATTGGTAGTTGAAGAATCAGGAAGTGGTTTTGTGCTGGTTTTATTGTTTTTGGGATTTTTGAGAACTAATGGATTAGTTAATGGATTTTTGAGAACCAAATTTATTAATTTAATTAGATAAAATTTGGATAGTTATTTAATGAGATTAATTAACATATCTTTGATTTTCCTCATGCCCTCATTGTGTTGGAAAATTAGTTGGACTTCAAAGAGGCATAATTTGTGATATAAAATGAAATGTTTTATTCAATTTTGAGGAATCAGGTGAAGAGAGGGGAACAAAACTGAAACCATATTTTTTTTTAATGCTCGGATTGAGGTGCCCGCCTCTCCGCTTACAAATGCTGTTTCTCAAATTTATGCTTCAATCAAAATTATCAAATGCACATTAACTTCCAAATTCCAATTTTCACACAACCAAATCCCACCGCAGCACTGGTATGAGCAGGATTGGAACCTTGTGCATCTTGTACTACCCGAAGAGATTTTCAAATATCAGAAAGCACAAACTAAGCAATCTTCATAAGAAAATAGATACACTCACCTTCATTACTCCAAGCATGTCAGTGTACTCAGCTGGTTCAGGCCAATCATCATCAGGATCATAAACATTAGCCCATCTCACATTCTTGTTTAATTCAAAAGTCTGCTTTCCTCTTGCTGATGCAATCACATCAATAAGAACACCAGGGTACCTAATTATATGCACATACATAAACTAAACAACATCATAATAAGCAATGCAATGTCTTGCGTGCCAGTCAGTTTAGTTGGTAAAATGTCTTAAAGTTAAATCAAAAGATCTGGATTCGAGCGAGTCATGCCATAGAAAAGCAAAGGAAAAGCAAAAATATTAAGCAATTACCTGTCCTTTAACAACTGGATAGCAGGGAAAAACAGCAGATTTTCATAGACACCACCAGAGATTATGCAGCAACATCTTCTAACATCACCTCTAATTTTCAACGGCAATGAAGCAATCTCAGGATTAAATCCCTTAGAGAACTTCAAGAACCCATAAGGGTTATCAGGATTATCAGAAGGCCTGGGATCTTCTTCTTGCTTGCCATCAGCAAACAATGAGCCATATTGCATCTCAGGATCCTCACCATCATCGAAAGGGTCAAGCCATGGGTTCTTCTTCTTTATATGGGTTTGAAAAGAAAATCTTTTGGGGAATAATGAGTGGTCTGGTGAGTTGAAGAGTGATGGTTTTGGTGAAGTGAGTTGAGGGGAGTGAAGAAAATGGGAAAGTGCTTTTGGAAGCAGAGAAGTTGTTGTTGCCATTCAGTAATGAGTTTGGAATTGGATAGCTTTTCCTTTTGTTCAGGCTTGGTTGTTAGTTTAGTTGGTTATCTGCTTTCGGGTCGTTAGTAGATGACTTGTTGGGATTTCAATGAGTGGAAGAAAGTTGGATAAGTGGGTCCCCTTAAAGCCCTTTTGGGAATATTATTTGCCAAAGTTTATTAGTAACTATACAATATTTTGTACAGTATTTTATAAGTATGAACTCAAGTTTAGCCAATGCATTCATTAACCTAAGAATTTGAGATTCTGGGGTGCCCTGGGCAATAATGTATTCTTTTTCAAAGAAAGTCTGATTTTCTTTCAATCATTGAGGACCCATAAATGTGTAAGTCGAGGGTGGGAAATATTAACGGAATCGGTTTAAATTGATTTTTTGATCGGTTTTATTATTATAATAAACAAATCCAATAGTTTTGTCATTCTTTCAAAACTATTGAAACTAAACTAATTCAATTAATAAAAAAAATCATGGTCTCCTCTTTCAAAGCTTTTTTTTTTTTTTTTTTTTTTGAAATCCTTGGAAATTCCAATGAAATCGTTGGAAACTCTACCGCCAAATCACCCATTTCGGATTTAAGCAGAGAAGGTAAACCTCAGTTGTCCCAGATTCTTACAAAAAACATATTCTCTAGACTCGAACGAGGGACCTGAAAGTCAGGTCCTGAACCCTACACCACCAAACCACTTGGGGACCACAAAGCTCTCTTTGCTTATGCAGATAGTAGGTTTCTCAGTGGAAGTGTTTTTAGGGGTTTTAGTTTAATCCATCCCCTATTTTCTGGTGGGAGTTTCTTTAAAGACTCTATTATGGTACTTCCAGCATCCTTTCCACAACTTATTAGGGGAATTTATTATCTCTAAGGATTTGTTAAGATAGCCTTAAAGACATTAAATGCCATCTAATGAGGACCGAAGATATAGTTAAGTTATGTGGGGAAATATCCATAGACGACAAAGCTAATGAGGCTGTTAGTCTCCAACAAGGAGGAGGAGAAATGTTGAAGTGTTGCTTGGCTGGAAGGGTGTTTTCCAACAAGCTTATCAACAAGGAAGCGTTCAAATACACCATTCAACAAGCTTGGCGAGTTGTTCATGGAGTTAGAATAGAATTGTTGGGGCAAAATATTTTCTATTTCAGTCTACGGATAGAAGAAGAATCGTATCTTCGGGCCCATAGCATTTTGATAATGCTTTGATTGTCCTTACTGTTTTATCTGGCATTGGAGAAATTCCGAAACAAAAATTCAAATTTGCACAATTTTGGGTCCAATTCCATCCACAATGTCCCAATCATTTGCATGAATGAAAACGCAACTACTTTTCTTGGGGAACAGGTTGGAAGGGTGGTGGAAGTTGATTCAGATGTATCTGGTTCCTGTGTGGGCAGATTTATAAGGGTGAGGATTACCCTCAATGTCACTAAACCACTGAAGAAATGCATTACGCTGGAACAAACTGGAGATGAAGCAACAACCATTCCCATTCTGTTTGAAAGATTGCCCGAATTCTGCTATTTCTGTCGTTTGTCGGGACATTGTTGCAGGAGTGTGAAGAGTGGATACGATTAGACGAGGACGTCCAGAAACAAAACAGGCTAAATTTTGGGCATTGGATGAAAGTTAATGCAAAAGAGGAGGGGTACAGAGCTGGTAGAAGTAGAATATAGAGTCCCAAACATACTGATGCCTGTAACCCAAAACCAACACCTTATAGTCCGGAGTACCACACAGTTACTCAAAATTCCCAAAACCATATTCTGCTAAACTCAGAGAACTGCAACCACTAGTTGCCCTAGACACGCACCACTCGCCGGAAAACCTCACCCTAACCCAACATCGACCAGCAAGCATATCACAAAACCTAACTCTGAGCCAAAAGAAGTTCGCATCCCCAAAAAGTGCAAAAGCCTTTCTTTTTTTCTTTTTTTTTTTTTTTTTTTTTTGAAATCGTTGGAAACCGCACGTAGGGATAACCCCAAAATCTCACCTAGTCCAAAAGCTGACTCTATATGAGGTTGCTCGGGATTGGGGAAAGCCAGCCGATAGAGTTTTTAGGGATACCAAAAGAGCTGGGAACGAAAATGTCAGGCCAGACTTCATCTACGGCCCAAGTGGGGGAAAATGGAGAAAGCTAAAACAGAGATCTAGAGTACCTACCGTTACTTTCGAACTCAAGTGGAGGCAAAGAGCTTATAGGAAAACGGCACCATGAGGAGGAAGAGCTGCCTATGAAGGGAAGGAAGCAAAAAAGGAAGCCCTTTTTTCTGCCTGATAGTGAAGAACCAATGGGCCGTAAGGAAGGCGTGGAGGTGAGTCATAGCCCTGAGAATTATTGAGGTAAACGGATTATTTTATGGGAATTCAGAAACTGTTGAGATACGGCGGTGGCTGTGAATCAACCCCGCCGGATGCAATGAAAATATTGAGTTGGAATGTTCGGTTGTTGGAAACTGTTGCGAGATTATTGTATCGTAATATACCATGTTAAGTTTTTAGTAAAATATAAGTATTAGTATCGAACTCATATGGAGTAATCAAATTCTCATTAATCATTATAATCGATAACTTATTTTATTTAGAAAGAATTTTAAAACAATTTAAATTAAAACTAAAAAACTAAATAAGAAAGAATCAAACATTAAATTAAGATAAACAAATATGAGAGATATTCTAGAGTCTGACTTCACTTAGCTATCCTCCATGTATTTGTTATACCAATCAATTATTATTCAATTTCGTAATTTATAAGTCAAGAATCCTAAGTTATTCTAACTCCTTCTCCCGAGTGCCGAGTGAAAAGTAATAATTACTGACTTCGATATTCCGGTAAAAATCTAGTAATTAACAACTCATTACGCTATGTGATTCTTTGTTAACGACTTCAAATGAATTATAGGTTCTCTCGAACTCTATAAATCTCTTTCATTATTGATAAGTATGATTTATACGCACTTATTCGTGCATCATCAGCTTATTATTTTGTTAGATTCCATGTGTATATTTTGGTGTTGTTAAGTGTTTTTATTGTTAGACAGCATTAGAGCATGAATTGGAGCAATCATATGGATTTTGGGAGCTTATGGATGATTCGGCAAGCACGCGAGAAAAGCGGACACAAGTTGAAAACACAAATCCTGGGAAAAAGAGGGGCTCCCAGCATACTTCACAAAATATCATGAGGGTTTGGCGCCGCGACGCCAACTTCTGCGTCGCGACGCTGCAGTAAAATTTCAGAGTCTTCAGAATAAACAGCATCACATGCGCAACAAGGACTCCAGGGTTTCCTATAAATATAAAGCACAGTCCAAAACCCTAGAGAGGCTCCTTAGACACAACACAAAAAGTCAAAGCACAAAAATCGAGAGATCCGAAGGAGAGATTGAAGAAAACAAGTGAATGAGACAAATGTGGTGAAATCCGGAAACAAAAAGAATTTGATTCGGGTTTTACTCTTTATTTTTCTTCTCAAACTTTTCTAATTTTCATTATGTTATTAAAATCAGATGTTGTTGTTCTTTAAATTAGTCATGACAGAATTATATTCTCTAGTAGTATGACGTAGCCTAATGCTGAAACTATGTATTGATTGCCAAATAATTATTATGAAGTTTCCATTCAGTTATTTATGTTTTCTGTTGCTTAATGCTTCTTATTTGCTGGCACCACAAATTGAATGATTGTGTATTTGAACCTCTATCGCTCGAGAGATGGAATTTTGAATATGACTCAGAAAATATAATCTTGGAAGTTTATGGAGTTCGGGAGCATCTCATACTCCAACTCTTTGAAAGCAGTAAATAAAGAATCACAAGACATAATAAATTGTTAATTATTAGATTTCTATAGGGATATCGAAGTCAGTAATTAGTAATCTTTTCACTATTGTTCAGGAGAGGGAGTGAAATACTCTAGGATTCTTGGCTCTAAAAACTTAGAAATTGAATAGTAAGTAATTTGGCATTCACCACTAGCTAGGTGAAAAAGGACTCTAGAATTCATCTCATAACTGATCTTGCAATAAAAATCATCGTTTAGTTTCTTATTTGTTTTTTTTTAATTTCCATTTACTTTAAATTTAGATTGTGTTTCTAGATAAAGTTAGGGTTAGTAATATATAATACTTAGTGTGCAAATTAGATTCCAAAACCATGTGTGGTTCGACACTCATTCTTAATCATCTACTAAAACTTGATAATGTACACTGCTGTACGTAATAAATATCGCAACAAAGTTTTGGCGGCTGTAGGCACTGCATTTTTACACATAAGTCCCTCTATGATGAGTCTCATTTTGGAGACACTACCTTTTAGTCACGGAGTCACGGAAAACGAACATCGGAAGGGGGAATTCAGAATTAAACAAGTTCACTGTCTTCTTGTGTCGTTCGTTACGTGTTCGTTCAGTTTAGAAAGCGTCAGGCAGATTGCGGACGTCGTCGTGCCGCGTTTGAGGAAGCGTTCGAACGCGGGTGTCCGGTAATTCTGGTTTTGCTGCTAGCCTTTCCACCCCACCCCATTAGGACACACCCCAAGCCCAATAAAACACATCCCAAATTGAATAATAAATATTAATTAATACATTAACTAAATATAAGCTTAATAAATTGTAATTAAATAATTAAATAATTAAATAAAACATTTACCAAACTTAATAAACTAAAATCATGCCTAATTTAAATTAATTTGAATATATTATATACTAAAATTAAAAAGATGTCATGTCTAATTAAAATCAATCATCAATTATATTCACAATCACAATATGTATTATTCCTAACTTAAAATGTGTATGTACTCCAAACCAAGCCATCTCAAATATTAACCCTCCTAATCTAAACCAAATTTGTACCCCATCAATCCTTGCTTTTCCTTGTCCAACACCAAATCAAATCCTCCATTTTATGCCAAAATCCCTTCCTGTGAGACTGAAGTGTGTCCGGTTGAATACAAGATACGTCCAATCGGGCATACTTAGTTGATGATGATGTTGTCTTTATGTTTGTATGCATGGTTCAATCAAGCGCATGGGCTTAATAAGTGAAGAATGAAAGATCCCCTATGAGGAGGGTTAAAGCCCGTGTTTACCACGATGCTTTGCCGCGCCGGTTGTGTGTGCGTCCGGTGGTTGAATGCAAGATACGCTCAATCGGGCATACTTCTAGTTTGATAGTGATTGTCTTTGTGTTTTATGCATGATTTGATGTGACGCGCATGGGCTTAGTATGGTTGCTAGTCTAAAGGTCATCTCTTTGAGAGATTCAAGAGCCCCCCAAAAGGCACACCTTACGGCAGTACTTCGCCGCCGCGCCCCTTTATGTTTGTTGTTTATGTATTGAGTCCCATTTCATGCATCAGTTGTCTGTTCCCATTCGAACGCGTTTACGAACGAAAAGCAACTCGAGACGCGCATGCATTTTGCCTTATATGCATCAAGGTCTCATTTCCGTTCGAACGCGTTCACGAACGCAATACGAACGTGAGCATATTCTGTTTCATGTCTGCTCTTCCCGTTTCGTTTTTCTTGTTCGAATTCGCCGTTCACATCACAAACGCCACACGAACGTGAGTATTCTGTTTCATTTCCGTTCGAACACGTTCACAAACGCCATACGAACGTGTGCATTCTGTTTCATTCCCGTTCGAACGCGTTTACGAACGCTATTCGAACGGGAACCTTCTGTTTACCGTTCGAATGCGTCTACGAACGCTGCACGAACACACACGGTAAACAGATCCTCTTGCATCACATTACGACATGTCCATCTTAGCATATGGTTACCCCTTTGTACGCTATGCATTTGTATACCTCTCTAGTTGTCTGTTTCGTTATGCGAACAATATTATTTGTCGTCATTTTGATTTCCTTTACATTACATGTAAATGTTACCATGACTGTTTGTGTTTATATTGACATGAATGATTGAATCTTATGACGTTATGTGCTTGTTGTTGCAAAGGCCTACCTTTGAGCATGTGAATTTGGAAATAAGATTTGGTTTCATGTATGTTAGATGTAAACTATACTTTTAAGCATGTGAATTTAGGATTGTGGTACACTTGGAAATATATGTCATAGGCTTGGTTGGATTATTGCATAAATCTTTACATTACAAGTTGCATAAGTAAGGGACCATTCCGAACCCATGGTTTGAGGTCTTCCCTTGCGAGGGGTGAGTGCGGCCTTAAATCTTGTCCCGGTTCACACCGGGTGGCGACTCCCTTATTCTCCGGTTTAGTCCTCCGTTGGCTACTCCGTACTCCCAACTAGGCTCCCGAGCCTGGAACAGCATTGCGTCGCCCCAGATTCTGTGTGTTGTCTACAGCGGCATTGTCGGGGATTGTGAATTTAATCCACATTAATACTATTACACATTAAACTTAATCTTAATTTAGATTTTTACTTATTATATTTGTTTGCTTTTTACGTTTATTTGAGTATTATCTTGTTAATTGTTTCTTTATTTTGGTACTTGGTAGTGAATGAGACGATTCATAAGTCTCGATTCACTCTTGTTTGATCGTGAAATTGAGCGAACAACAAGAAGGCTAAGGAAAGAGAAGAGAGTTGAAAGGATGACAATGGCAAATGAAAATAGAGAAGACAACTCGCGTCAGGTACCAATCCGAGACCATTTTAAACCCGTCATTGACGATAATTATTCTGGGATTGCGTACCAACCAATTAACGCTAACAATTTTGAACAGAAACCTGCCTTATTAACTTGGTATAACAAAAATCAATATGGGGGATCAGCTATTGAGGATCCTAACATTCACTTAAGAATGTTCTTAGAGATGGCTGACACAATTAAAATGAATGAGGTAGCCAAAGAGACAATTAGGTTGCGCTTGTTCCCATTTTCCTTGATGGACAAAGCGAGGGGTCGGATGCAATCTATACCTATGGGGAACATTCTCACATAGGAGGACATGGCCACATGATTTCTGGAGAAATTCTTCCCCCTACTAAATCAGCCCAGCTGAGAACGGAGATTAGCATATTTAAACAGCTAGAGATTGAGAATTTGTATGAAGCATGAGAGTGCTTTAAGGATCTACTCCGAAGATGCCCACAACACAATTATGCAGATTGGGTACAGATTCAGTTGATCTATAATTGGCTGAATGGTCCAAATAGGACTATGGTTGATGCAGCCACTGGGGAACTATATTCAAAAAGTCAGCTGAAGATGCCTACACTCTATTAGAGGAGATGGCCATTAACAACTTCCAATGGCCAAGTGAAAGCACTACGGTGAACAAGATGGCCGACATACATGAAGTGGACCCTCTCGTTGCACTAACAAATCAAGTTTTAACCCTATCAACTCATATCGCAGCCCTAACCAATAAACGAGTACAACCATCGGCCATAACAAATTTTCAGAGTCTTCAGAATAAACAGCAGCACATGCGCAACATGACTCCAGGGTTACCTATAAATATAAAGCACATCCAAAACCCTAGAGAGGCTCATTAGACACAATAAAAGAGTTCAAAGCATAAAATCGGGTTTTACTCTTTATTTTTCTTCTTCAAACTCTTCTAATTTTCATTATTTTATTAACTCGGATGTTGTTGTTCTTTAAATTAGCCATGAACTAATTCTATTATTCTAGAGTATGACGTAGCCTAATGCTTGAAACTATGTATTGATTGCCAAATAATTGTTATGAAGTTTCCATTCAATTTATTTATGTTTTCTTGTGCTTAATGCTTCTTATTTGCTTGCCACAAATTGGATGATTGTGTATTGAAATCTATCACTTGGGATATGAGATTTTGAATAGGACTCAGAAAATATAATCTTGGAAGTTTATGGAGTTCGGGAGAATCTATAACTCTTTGAAAGCCGTTAATAAAGAATCACAAGACATAATGAATTGTTAATTATTAGATTCTATAGATATATCGAAGTTGGTAATTAGTAATCTTTTCACTATTGCTCGGGAGAGAGAGTGGAATACTCTAGGATTCTTGGCTTATAAACTTAGAAATTGAATAGTAATTAATTTGGCATCATAATTACATAGTGAATAGCTAGGTGAAATCAGACTTTAAATTCATCTCATAACTGATCTTGCAATAAAAATCGTTTAGTTTCTTTTTTGTTTTTTGTTTTAAGCTTCCATTGTTTTGAAATTAGATTGTGTTCTAGATAAAGTTAGGGTAGTAATTATACTACTCAGTGCAAATTAGATTCCAATCCATGTGGGTTCGACACTCATACTTATCATCTACTAAAACTTGACACCGTACATTTGCGGTACGATATAAAATATCGCAACAGTTATATTCTCTAGATCCTATTTAAAATCCCATCTCCCGAATGATAGATTCTAAACATGCAATCATCTTAATCTGTGGCCAACAAACTAGAAGCATTAAACACAAGAAAATATAAATAAATTGAATTAAAACTTTATAAAAATCAATTAACAATCAATACATTGGTTTAAGCTTAGGCTACAAAATCCTCTAGAATAATAGATTTAGTTCATGACCAAAGACAAAAACAATGAAAATGAATATATTAGAAATCATTATAGTTTGAAGAAAGAAACTGGATGATAAAACCCGAATTAAATCCCTTCATTTTCGGACGTCGCCGCCTTCGTCTCCTCTTATCGTTCTTCAATCCTTCTATTTGAATCTCTCTAAAATATGTGTTTAGAGTCTTTAGTTGTGTCTTTTTTTCTCGTATTTAGGGTTTTGGATGAGCTTTTATATTTATAAAGAAATCCTGGAGTCTTTGTGCGTGTAGAATACTGAAAACTGATGTTTCTGGAAGTCTGCTGCAAGGTTGCGACGCAGGAACTGGCGTCGTAAAGTAGAACTCTCAGCCATTATGTATTTTGAATCCTTGTGGGGCGTCGCGATACCATAAGTGGCGTCGCTACGCCACCCTATTTTTTCAAGATGAGTCTTTCTGCGTTTTTAGCCTTCCCGCGTGCTTCCTTTGCGTCCATAAGGTCCCAAAACACGTCTGTTAACCTCAAGATCCATGTTTCAATGCTTCCTATCAATAAAACATAAAACAAACTACATAATACATTAAATGGCATGGAATCTAACAAACTAGTAAGGTAAGAATGCAGGAATAAGTGGGTATAAACCGCACTTATCAAACACACCCAAACTTAATATTTTTCTATTCCCGAGCAAAAGACTAAATAAAAACTAAATAAAAATAAACAAACAAAAGTAAAAAATTAACTAGGCCGCTTTCGTAGAGATCACGATTGCATTTAGCGTATGTAACAAGTCTTTAAACCCCTAGGCGACCCTAGTGGACGAGTTATAGTCTCGTGAGGGCTTGAAGCAACGACACCATAAACGTCATTCACACATGCAATTATGCAAAAAATATAAAAGCAAAAAATTATCCTGGTAGTTACGCATAATATTGTCCTTAAAGAATGCATATCAATGAAATCAGAGAACCTTCAAAGTACTTAATGCAACTTCAATCCAAGTTCTTGAATAAATCATCTAAGCCAAACTCACAGTCTGTGTGTGTAAAGGTTTATTCACAACTCGACTCATAAGTAAGTGTGGGAACAGGCACAGAGGTGGGCAACGCTGTCCGGGCTCGCGGCCCGGTCGGAGTACGGAGTAGCCTGCGGGGGACTAAACCAGAGAATAAATGGAGTCGCCACCCAGTGTGAACTGGGAAATGATTTAAGGCCGCACTCACCCCTCGCAAGGGAAGACCTCAAACCATTGGGTTCAGAATGGTCCCTTACTTATGCCAATTGTAATGAAAGGATTTATGCAATAATATAACCAAGTCTTATGCAACACATGGAGATAATTTACTCAACACACAAGTTTGCATACCTATGAACATTAATAGAAAAATGGAAGCATATTACATTAAAAATAGATATTTAAGCACATGATGCAGAAAGGAATAACCAAAGAGGCAAACATGCATGAAACATGAGGATAGAATCTGTCCAGTGTGTGAGCGTTCGAGTAGCATTCGAAAACGCGTTCGAACGGAGTAAGGCAGAATGCACGCGTTCGAGTAGCGTTCGTAAACGCATTCGAACGAGATTATGAAAATGGCATCTATAATGACATAAACACATACATGAACGTTTCCCAAGCGGTACATGAAGTTGTATCCCAAGAACAGACCACACTACCGTCCATTCGGATTCGGCTACGGAATTATGTCTGGGTTTCCATCTGATATACCATGAGAGGCAACACTCAAGCATTAACACAACGCAATCATTAACCCAATGTTGACATACATGAAATATGATAATGCATATAACAATAAATGACCGAAGAGACAAATATGCGAAATAACATGGAAGATAAATAACACAAAATGAATGCGGAATAATAAAACAACCATAAATGCAAATTAAACGCGAAATAGTAAAAAGACAAATAACACAAAATAAATGTCGAATAATAAAATATGTGACCAAAGAATTTGGTTGTTTTCAATGTAGGACTTCACATACCCGGTTGGACGTATTTCACGTCCAACCAAACATGCCGTTTCCAGGACGATAAAATAAAATATAACAAAGGGTGCCCTCAGGTCTTACCTTTTAAGTCGCTTCTCGGGAGTGTGATTGGGACGTCGCCGAAAGGGTTTACGTTTTTGCTATTTTTTTCTGGTTCGCTGGTTTGCTGTTTTCTCTATTTTCACTCGCTGTTTTTCTGTGATTTTCTTCACTGTTTTTACTGCTGTTTTTGGTCGCTGTTTTCTCTATTTTCACTCACTGTTTCACTATTTTCACTCGTATTTTGGGACTATTTTGGAGCTATTTTGTGTCGGTCAGGTGGCTTATTTTAGTTGATGTTTTGTATCGGTGGTGGGGCAATTCGTGAGTGAAGGTGCAGTTTTGTGAGTGGGCCGTTTGTGGTGAATCGCAGTGTATGTGGGGTTGACTGTGCCGATGTGTGTGTCTTTAGGGGATGTGAGTGGTGTGTGCTTTGTAAGGGACGTGTGCGTGAGTGAGTGAAAAATATGCTAGTGGCGTGTGTGTGTCTTTGTAAGTGACGTGTGTGTGTCTAGGTTTGTGAGTGGTGTGTGTTCATTGTGTTCGGTGTGTGTGAGTGAGGTGCGTCTCCAGTGAGTGGCATGAGGTGTGTGTCCAGTGAGTGGCGTGAGGTGTGTCTCCAGTGAGTGGCGTGTGTTTTGTAAGTGTATGGGGGCTGAGTGGCTATTTTCTTGTGATATGTCTCGGCTTTTGTCTTGTTATTTGCGTTGAAGGGCTGTTGTTAGTGGTGGCCTGGTGATTGTCTGCTGTGTGTTGGTTTATTGGGTTGCTCGTTTAGTGGATTAATGTGTGAGGTTCTTCGCGTGGCTGTGCAAGGGAGATGAAAGCTATTAGGGTTTCTTTCTTTGATGCCATCAGTTGTTGAGAGTGTCAGGAAGGAGATGGGAGATCCTAGGGTTTCTGCCGTGAGTTTCTTTTTAAAGAGAGAGGAGAGAGGGAGGCCATGCAGGGTTATTTGTTTCAGTTTTTTGTCTTGTGTGGTCGTGAAGATTATGAGAAGAAGAGAGGGGCTAGAGAGAGAGAATAGTCTTTAGGGTTTACTGGTTTTCATGTGGCTGTCGAGTGTCCTCTGTGGGAGAAGGAGGGAAGAGAGAGTCATGGCTGTGTGGGGAAGATGATGAAGAGAGTGGCCGAGAGCTGTTGATGCCGATAGCTCTTTTAGGGTTTCATTGTTGATGTCTTGGTTCAGAGAGAGAGCTCCATTAGGATTTCTTTTTTGTTTCACCCAATGAGAGAGAGTGTGAAGAGAGGCGTCCCCCCAGGGTTTGGTCTAGGTTATGTTTTATATAGTGGTGCACTAGGGTTTTGGTTTGGGTGCGTATGTGCTTTGGATGGGTGCGTGTGGGCTTTGGATGGGTGCGGGGGTTTGGGGCCAAGATTAATGTTTAAAACAGGAATCGACTGAGCGAACCCGTGGCTAACTAGTGGGTTTAAATTTGACGAGCTATTAATTTTAGAATTTTCCCTTTCGACGTCCGTTTCCCGCGACTTCCACAACTTATCAGGTAGTGTTAGAGATATGCCATATACCCAACTTGTGGATGGGCTATATGTACATGTATTTGTAATATTCTTATTAATTATTAAAATGGAAATCTTTATTATACGTGTCTTACATAACTTATATGAATCATCAACACTGTAATAAAGCCCTTGGAGTAATAAGACGATGGCTTCCACGCCTTATGAGAATCATTGCTCTTAAATGTTCATAGTAATAGTTTTGTGAATAATCTGGGCGTTCAGAAAGCGGGAGAGACTAGCATGATGATATGATCCGCCCTTAAGTGGGGTAGCCGATCTCATAGGCTACTAGCGGAGATCTGTTCGCTTGGTGTATCACATGGATGCATGAGTTGCTCGTGTCCATCGAGTTGACCGCCGAAAGTTTCATATGGAGTGTTTATCCCATGTGTCTGTGAGAACTTCATGTATCGATTATATGACTAGTCCTTAGACTTGAGGTCTGTACAATCTTATGTGTGGATTAAATAACTTTGACATTCTCCTTCCCCGGTTCAAAGATCCGGTCATAAGGGTATGATTGGGTCATTTGTTGAAACACATGAAGTTGTAAAGATACAACAGAGAATCACCACTCTCTCGGATAATATTTTCTTATAAGAGTAGTATTCCAGTTCGCGGGTTGATATGTGTGATCACTGCTTGAGACTGTGGCCACAACGGAAGAATCATATGAGATTCTTGGGTTAGCACGATTCATGACACTATCAACATCATACCTTTGACCATATGGGTAGACACTTTCCGTATCCTAGGTCAATATGTGGGGATATAGTTAGGCGAGGGACTGTATCATTTATAAATCGCATACAAAATGGGTATATATATATTTCCTTCTCATTTGGGGGCCTTGGCATGTTGCTAGATGTCAACCTTGGTCATTGAAAT
Source organism: Zanthoxylum bungeanum (assembly GCA_019454045.1). NCBI lineage: Eukaryota > Viridiplantae > Streptophyta > Magnoliopsida > Sapindales > Rutaceae > Zanthoxylum > Zanthoxylum bungeanum. The sequence goes on along the minus strand of SKCR01014205.1, from coordinate 3,030 downwards.
CAAACGACCATCTGATAGGAGGATAATTTAAGTTTGATTAAATTATCACAATTCATTTCATGTCCAACTTGAGGGGAATCGAAAAGATCACACACAACAAAGTTGAAATCAATGGTTAACAGTGCACAATACAAATATAACAACATATATAATTGCTGTAGGAATTGTTCATAAATGGTTCAATATGTTTAATTATTGAACAGATCATTTATAAGGTTCCATAGTGGCTTAGGTATTGGTGAATGACGATGGGGGCACTTTGGGAATTGGAATAGATAAAATTACTATTCATGTGAATAGTAACGTGAATAGTAAAAAAAATTTGTTATTTGTTTTGAATTCCAATTCGGCCCAAACTCTTATTAGGGTTTTAAAATCTCATTAAATCACTAAATTAAGATACAATGGCTAAGATTAAATTAGCTTTTATCCCACATCGGATTCTTAATTAATTTTGTTGTCTTTGGAGCACTATATAAAACCAAAGAATTCTTCACAAATTTTTACACCAAACCTTTCATATCTTGGGTTTATATAAGTGAGCAACTCTAAAGTTTAAGAGTAAGCCACTGATTTTGAGCATCCTTAAGTCTAATTGACTAGAGGAACCTCGAGTTAAAAGTTTTGAGGTATTTGCCTAGGCTAGCACCAAGGGCAAAAATACCCGTGCACTCAAGGTGTAGTCTTGCTGTTGAGTTTTGGCTTTGGTGTGTGCATCTTTGGAGGCCACACACTTGGGTGGCTCTTTGGAACGTGGAAGAGCTTGCTGAGTTCGAGAAAAGCTTGTAGATTGGAGGGATGACTGGAAGAGTCTACGGTTCAAGTAAGTCTTTTTCTTTCTTTATTTTATTAGAGTTCTTATGATAGTTACCATGTTTAGGTTTATGTTCCTTGCATGTTTTATGAGTTTTATGCTTAAAATATATAGTAACATGTCTAGGCTTGCAGAATAATCAAAACAAATGGGTCTTGATCAAAGGGAAAGCAGCATAATAATTTTAATTTTCCGCTGCGCACTCGCGGCCGCTTCCCAACAGTGGTATCAGTGCGCTGTTTTTATTTTGATTATTTCTCTCTCATTTGAACTCGAAATTGGGTGTTTAAAAACTCGTTGGAAAGCTAACACCCTGAAATTAATTTTAGGCACAAGTTTGGCATGATTTGGTTAAGATTTGAATTGTGAAATTACATTTAAAATTCACGCGTCTGCAGAACAGTGTGAATAGTAAATTTATTTGAATAAAATAAAATACAATATCATAATTAAATATTAATCAAAGTTATTTAATGCCTAAAATAATTCCAACATATTAAAACTCATATGCTTGATGATTCTATGTATTATTAGAATTGGCATGATTATTTTAGGGTGCAAGCATCTAGAGACTTTCTAAGAAATAGAGAGTGTATTGCTTATCCCTTAGCTAAGTAATTATTTCGTGATGAACTTAGAGATTTATTACCTTTAAGGCTAATAAATATAAATCACTTGTTTACAATAAAAGAAATTATAAAATATACAAGTGGTTTGGGACCAATGGGTTATTAAAACTTTCCAAACTAAAGATAATTTAACCAAAGGTATTACTAGAGTTAGATAATGATTTGGTGTCTTCCTTCACTCACTACCTTTTTATAGCCAACAGGAAAAGCTGTGAAGACATCTAGATAATCATTTACTCAACGCTTACATTAAAGTATATTTAAAGTGTTAGACTAATTTGGAGGATCTATTGTTTATTCCTGTCACCAAGGCAATAAGAGCCTAAAAGGTAAGGGTATTTAAGAGAGTTCGCTCCACCCTCCCTCTGGGGAATTTTCAATGAAGGAATTCATTTGACAGTTATTCACTTAAACTTGCTAAAATCCTCAATAATAATTGAAGTTTAAAATTTTCCTCCCATTGTAAAGTATAGACCCAAAAGGCTTAAACCATATTGGCAGGACTAGGCTTTACCAGACTGACCATTACCAATTTGTCCTAAATCGTACTATTGACAATGGTTTGACTTTTTTGAGTCATAAGACGCAGCGACCCTTAGTCGTGGTCTTATAACTTAGTGGTAAAGATTGGGTGTCTACAAGGACTAGCATAAGCTATGGCATGTTTGATTGCAATGATCAAGGAATTGTGATTTATATCATAAATTGGTTGGGAACCTACCTAATTATCGTATTTTATTACGATCGGCCCTAGTCGGAGTTATGAAATGATGATAATGGGATCCTTGCCCATAAGAAATCCATCATATTGGGGTTGATGCGATTTTCTTAAAATTTTAAAACAATTGAGTGAGAGAAACTTCATAATATTAAAAGCCCATGTTATTATGAAACATTAATGAAAACATATTCCTAATTTTAACATTTTCTCTTAATATGTGGGTTAAAATATTTCACAAACATTCAAATAGCAAACAGAGTATCACATCGTTCCATCCTTGATGAGCATAAGCTCAAATGGGACAACTACAATGACTGGTTTAGAAACCTTAAAATTGTCTTACGACAAGAAAAGATTCTCTATGTTCTTGAAAGACCATTTCCCCCTGAACCCGCAGAAGATATTGACCAAGATACATTTGATGCTTGGAAGAAACACGCCGATGATGATGAGCAAGCATTTTGCATAATGCTTGGCTCTATGTCGGACGAACTTCAGAAAGCTCACGAAGATATGGATGCTCAAACCATCATCTTTCACTTGAAGAAGTTGTATGCAACTTCCGTTCATACCGTGAGATTCCAAGTGTCATGTGCCTTATTCCAAACAAGGTATAAGGAATGATCTGTTAGTGGATATGTGCTTAAGATGATTGACCACATTGAAAACTTGGCCAACCTCGGGTTCATCATGGATCATGAGATAGGTAATGATCTAATTCTTCAGTCCTTACCAAAAGAATTCTCTAACTATATTATACAGTTTCATCTGTCTGATAAAGAAGCTACTTTAGCAGAATTGCACAATCCAATAAAGTAAGCAGAGAAGGACTTGAAACCGGAGCTTAAAACCTCCATCATGCTTAC
>SKCR01014204.1:0-78904 GCA_019454045.1 Zanthoxylum bungeanum | reverse complement strand
ATCCAATAGGTGGACATCCAAGTCCGAAACATATATCCTATATATGCCAATATATCCAATATATTGCCTAACCTTTTTCCTCTGAATCAACTAATCCTTGGCTTTGGCACAATAAACTTAGTGATCCCAGTTAAGCGGAACCCATTGACTATGGAAAGCTTCGTAATCAATGTCGATGGACAAGAAATGATCTTGAATTTGGCCAACAAATCACAACTTGGACAAACGACACTGATATGGAACAAAGCCTTCATGATTCAAACACATCCTCGACGGACAAAGGTCTTGACTTTGGCCAACAAACCAGTGCCAGTCTTGGATCTTGAGTAAGAATCACTCAATGGAAGGAAAATAAACGCTTGATATTTAACGAGGGTTTTTCGCGTGCAAATTGGCTACCAATTTATTATCTTTGTTAAGGTCTCATCATCATTACACCCTTAAACATGCATTCTAAACACATAATAAAGGCATATGTAAAATAATAATGATATGCGGATGGATATTTTACACATTGATCCTCGATCAAATCTCTCACTTTCTCTCTCCGCTAGCACAAATATTTCTTCTACCCGTTACACTACACTTCTAAAGAAACCTCATTTACATGGAGGGGAATAGGTGAGAAGAGAATACAAAGAAATAGGAGATAAGGCTGGACACGCAGGTCCAATTTAATAAATCGAATTTATTACAACAATTTCTAAAAATCGCCCCACCCGGCTAATATCCATCCGATATACATTATTCAAACATCACAACCATGTATTCATACAAGAATGTTATCAATCAATCTAATCCAATTGATTAATCTTGATAATTAGTGATCATCCAATGTTCAAACAAAGATTTGATTTTGTTCGAGTCAAACTCGTATTGCGAACACGTACTCAAAGTACGATTTCTACTAATTAAATTAAATTACATGATTAAATCCAATTTAATACGTATTTAATTCTAATTCATTATTTAATTCCAAATTAAATATTACACTTTATAAAATAAACCTTTTTCGACTTAAATTCCAAATTTAATCGCTACGGGTCTCAAAGCCCGATTAATATCCAATATTAATTTAATTAAAGTCTAATGGGCTTTTAATTAATTTCTTGAGGCGTGGACTTTTGGTCAACTCGGGTCAAACCGAATAACCAAAATCCAATCCGGGAGTTACCCCATAAGCCCATAAATTAATTTAGGCCCATTAGGCCCAATTAAACGTTAAAGGTTCATTAGTCGCATTTGGGCCTTTTGGAAGCGGTTTTGGGCCTAATTGGATCCAACCAATTTTGGCATAAACAAACTTTGTACAACAAAGTCCAATAAACCCAATAACAACTTTAAAAGCCCAAATCCAATTTTAAGCCCAATAATTTAATTCCAAAAATTCCAATTTTTCAATTAAATTACCTAAAGTGTATAGCATTATTAATTACCAAATTCAAAGTTTCCAAAACATGAAATTTGTCCAATTAATCATGCTAAACATCAATTAATCATGTCCAACATAATTTGATCAAAATCAAACCCAATTAATACATGCTAAAGTCTCGGCCAAAGGGGAAAAATATGCCCAAATCAAATTCAATCCAATTGACCCCAATCAAACATAAATTCAACATCCCCAAATGATTTCCAAGTCATCCAATGAACAAAAAATCAAAAATCCAAGACATTAGGGAGCTAATCAAATTCGGCCATCACAAGCAAATTGGGGAAAAATTGTTCCAAACACTTTTCATCAAATTGATCTAATCAATCATCAATTAAACAACATTCAAGCATTCTAAATCATCCAATTTCATTAAACATGCTCAAAATCAAGTTTACCCAAATTTGTCATGCCCAAAATTTAGGGAAAAATGGATCCAACCAAATTTCATGAAATTGATTATGCACAACATCAATTCACCTCATTCAAGCATACTATACTAAACAATTTAATCATATGATGCTCAAATTGAGTTTACCCAAATTAAAGTTTTGGCCAACATTAAGCAATTGGGGAAAATCAATCCAATTAATTTTTCATCAAATTGATTACATATAACTCTAATTTATTCATAAACAAGCATTCTTAAACAAACAATTTGTCAAAATCATGCTTCAATCAAAAAGCCCCAAATTTTGCTCAAGAACCCTAATTCGTTTTATGCACAAATGGCTCTGATACCATTGTTGAGTTTCAATCAAGTCCCAAGAATCATCAATCATGCATAAAAACGAGTGAATACACAACATAGGAGGTGCGGAATATACTCACAATGGTCGGTTTTGATGCTATGAAGAACACAACCCATTTTGCTCCTTGTGTGAGTTCGGTTTTGGCCTCCTTGGACTGCTATCATGCTCGGTTTTGGGTCATCTTCCTCCTTGAAAATTCGGCCATGGATGTCCTCCATTAAAGCTCCAAGCTTTGAGATTCCAAGCTCACAAATTCGTTTCCCTATCACCATAATATAACGCAAGGTGTGTGCTAGCACCACATATTCTTCCTTGCTTCACTTCTTCATTCGGCCAAACCCAGATTTTTGAAGAACAAGAATCGGTTTCCAAAACCGTGAGGAGAAGGAAGAAGAAAAGGAGAGGGAAAAGAGAGAATACGTAAAGGTGCAAAGAGAGAGTAAAGAAAAAGAAATGTATTTAGTTTTTATAATTTCTAAAATTAATAAAAAAAAAACCAATTACCAATTCTTTTAACTTTACATTAAATGCTAAAGTCAAAAGTAAAAAGCAAAAGTTGCTTTTTCAACTTCTACATCAATCACTCAAATCAAGTGACAACATGTCATATCATTCAAAGTGACATTTGATTCGACGCTTGATGTGACTAGCGATTTGACGCACGATTTGACTTGCGTGCCGCACTCGAATTCGAAATGCGAATGCGCTCGCAAATAATCCCGGGCTCGGGTTCGCTAATTCAAAATTAACGAATTTTCCGCCGCGTCGTAATTAAATGATTACGCCTAGCGATCTCACTATTTACGTCGCTAACGAATTAATTCTAAATTAATTCGTTCGCCCGAATTAAAATCTAATTTTAATTCCGCGTCGAAATCCAATTTCTAATAATATATCAAATATATTATTTTATCGATTAATTCCAAATTAATCGTTCTCTCTCTTTAATTAATATTTTATCCCAGATAAAATATCTCTGTGATTAATCCCAGATTAATTTTCTCTTTCTTCTAATTAATCCTAGATTAATTAAGTGCGAGTTATACATCATCGGTGAATCTTCAGGAAGCGACCCATGAGATCTCCGGATATGTTGGCAGTAAATACGGTTGTCGGATTATCCGAACACGTAAGTACCTCGTACTACGTTTATACCGATTTACAAGACAAGGTTGGCTTCTAGCAAAGCGCCATGCCTACCCAATTCTCCAGAAATATTCTTACAGGAATATATAGCTATGTATCAAGCGTAGTATACCGTAGTATTGTGTATATCGGCCCAGTATCGGATAGTCACGTGCTAGGGCTGGGGCTGGATAAGTGTCTGCCCCGTCCGAAGCACATGTCGGATGTCTGGTAACTAGTCTCTATAATCGGATATGTATGACCTAGTCATAATATCCCGATGGTTGCGCAACACTTAAGAGCACTAATACCGTATCCTGCGTGACATCATCTTCAATATGACTGAAGTGATATTTCCGTCTTGACATCACACCCAATACACTACGACTCTCTGATAAACCCAGAAGTGGTGTACGTAGAACCGGTTAAAGCCCTGTACCACCAAGACCAAAGTCTATCGATTATCGTAAGTATTAGCGATGTAAGTCTCAGGTTAAGACCATACACACCTACCCTGATTTCGGCCTCCCATAGACACATAGTCATAATACCAATGGGATTCCGAGGGGTCTATCCAGAGCGAAGCTGTTTCCCGTACCATCGGTGAAACACGACCTCCTATCGCACATGCATAAGTATCCAATACTTATATATATGAGAACTATGCCGTTGTGCCCTCACAACACGTACAAGTGCAATACTAGCCTATTCCGCATTATCGATGTCCTGTCTCGATAATACTCCGGCTAGGGATATTTAATGATTAATCCTTCGGGGATTGATACTGTCTCATATCATTCTAAATCCAGTAACTAATCATATGGACCTATCTTCATTTATACATTTATGGTGATCTAATCACAAATGATGAGAGTGAAATTTCCTTGTCACATAGTTAATTTGTACAACAACACCGTGATCTGTACAAATAGTGACGCTATGGGTCATTTTGTCCAACAGTCATAACATCCCGATGGTTGCGCAACACTTAAGAGCACTAATACCATATCCTGCGTGACATCATCTCCACTATGACTGAAGTGATACTTCCGTCTTGACATCACACCCAATACACTACGACTCTCTGATAAACCCAGAAGTGGTGTACGCAGAACCGGTTAAAGCCCTGTACCACCAAGACCAAAGTCTATCGATTATCGTAAGTATTAGCGATGTAAGTCTCAGGTTAAGACTATACACACCTACCTTGATTTCGGCCTCCCATAGACACATAGTCATAATACCAATGGGATTCCGAAGGGTCTATCCAGAGCGAAGCTGTTTCCCGTACCATCGGTGAAACACAACCTCCTATCGCACTTGCATAAGTATCCAATACTTATATATATGAGAACTATGCCGTTGTGCCCTCACAACGCGCACAAGTGCAATACTAGCCTATTCCGCATTATCGATGTCCTATCTCGATAATACTCCGGCTAGGGATATTTAATGATTAATCCTTCGTGGACTGATACTGTCTCATATCATTCTCAATCCAGGAACTAATCATAGGGACCTCTCTTCATTTATATATCTATGGTGATCTAATCAAGAATGATGAGAGTGCAATTTCCTTGTTACATAGTTAATTTGTACAACAACACCATGATCTGTACAAATAGTGACACTATGGGTCATATTATCCAACATTTTCAACTCGTCTTCTTGAAGTTGCTTCCATGTTTTACTCTGGATGTCTTCAAAAGTACAATGATGAGTTGAATTTATAACACCTGAAAAGGGTGAGTAAAATAATAGCACTAGTACCTGCCAAATGACAATTATTAGTTAACAGTAAAATAAATCGTGATAGTAAAAAAGGTATGGATCCTGTCGGAGAAAATAAAAGAAAACAACAAAACAAATTACAATTTTTAGGAAAAGACAATGAGATATAATATGTACAAGAATTTACATCTTGATTGACGTCTATGCGTCAGGGACAAGCTTCCCATCCAATTTTCTCATAAATTGGCAAACAAGGTCTTTTTGAGTCAGATTCCCGTGACTTTCTTTTTGGAATTGTGTATGTAATTTACGGATGGCTATATGAACATATCCACTGGGATGCGTCTCAAGAGTCAAAGATATATCATATAAAGACTCCTTACTCAATCCATCCCTAATGAATTTAATTTTATCATCACGATTATCAGATACCATTCATAAAGAACGACAACGAGTATTGCAATTCCAGCGTGCACATTTGTAACAAACACCCATTTGCTTAGCTCTACGTTTCTTTGCATAGTTGCTTCTTCCAAAACCAGACAGATGTGAAATAAAAGATTAAGAAGACTCACCTGCCAATCAGACTCGTGCTTCAATAATCCAACGAATGTTAGTTGGAATACCTTTGATCATCAGTAGTCTCATCCGTTCCAAGTGAGCTTTGTAGACTTTCATCAGAGATTTTTGAGGGAGAGAAGGAAATTGCTTGTGAAGATTTGTGAGAGCATCTTCCATCGTGAAATGACTTTACCTGCAAAAATTAAACACACAATAATAAAACACACCAGATCACAATATATACACAAATTACATGGGTTGCCTCCCTGCGAGCGCTAAGTTTAACATCGTCAGCTAGACATGACTTCTCGAACATTAGGCTGGATCTGAAAGTGTGACACTTTCTTTTTTGTCGCTCAAATGATTCTCCTCAGTAGTGCTTGACACGCTGACTGTTAACCATGAATGCTTCGTTGGTGTTGGGATCCAGTAACTCAACAGCTCCAAATGGAAAAACCTGAGTGATCACAAATGGACCTGACCACATTGATTTCAACTTTCCAGGGAAACGGTTCAACCTTGAGTTGTACAACAACACCTGCTGCCTTGGTTCCAATTGTCTGCGCACTATTTTTTGGTCATGCCATTTCTTGGTCTTTTCTTTGTACAATCTGGCATTGTCATAATCTTGCAGATGAAACTCCTTAAATTCGTTAAGTTGGTGAATTCGTTTCTCTCCTGCAGCTTGTGAATCAAGATTCAACTTCTTCAGTGCCCAATACGCCTTGTGTTCAAATTCAACTGGCAGATGACATGCTTTCCTAAATACCAATCGATATGGGGACATACCAATAGGTGTCTTGTAAGCTGTCCGATAGGCCCATAATGCATCATCCAGTTTTGTAGACCAGTCCCTCCTTGTTGATCCAACGGTTCTCTCCAAGATACTTTTGATTTCTCTGTTTGAAACTTCAACCTGTCCATTTGACTGTGGATGATAAGCAGTGGCAACCTTGTGAGTAACTCCGTATTTGGATAGGAGTGCATCAAAGTATCTGTTACAGAAATGTGAGCCACCATCACTGATAATTGTCCGAGGTGTTCCGAACAGAGTGAAAATGTTCTTTTTCAGGAATTTGATCATTACTTTTGAATCATTGGATGTCAGTGCAATTGTTTCGACCCATTTGGAGACGTAGTCTTCAGCTGCCAGGATGTACATGTTTCCGAATGATGGAACAAAAGGTCCCATAAAATCAATACCCCACACATCAAATATCTATACTTCCAGAATATTTTGCAAAGGTCATTCATTTCTCCTGGAAATATTCCCCGTTCTCTGACACATGCACATTGAAGAGCAAAAAGATAAGCATCTTTAAAAAGAGTGGGCCAAAATAAACCTGATTGTAGGACTTTGGCTGCAGTTTTATTCCCGCTGAAGTGTCCGCCATATGGTGATGAATGATAGTGTTGAAAAACATTGTTGACCTCCTCATGTGGAATACAACGCCTCAGTAATTGATCAGAATAGCGTTTGAACAGGTACGATTCATCCCAAACATATTGTTTCACTTTTTTGAAGAACTTATTCCTTTGCTGAGTTGTCCATTCCAACTGCCATTTTCCTGATAAAATGAAGTTGACATAGTCAGCATACCAACCTGTTGTTTCATGGCAAACAACTGTTCATCTGGAAAAGTTTGTTTGATTGACAATTCTTTGCTAGCTGTTTCTCCATTCTCGAGCCTCGATAGATGATCTGCCACTTGGTTTTCTATCCATTTCCTGTCTCAAATTTCCTCGTCAAATTCTTGTAGAAGAAGTATCCAACGGACCAATCTGGGTTTGTCATCTTTCTTTGCGATCAGATATTTGATTGCTGAATGATCTGTGTAGACCACCACTTTGGGACCCAGCAGATAGGAGCGTAATTTGTCAAAATCGTACACAACTGCGAGCAACTCCTTTTCGGTGGTTGTGTAGTTGAGTTAAGCTTCATTCAAAGTTCTGTTGGAGTAGTAAATGGTGTGGAAAATCTTTACTTTGCCTTTTCCCAAAACTGCACCTACAATAAAATCACTAGCATCGCACATCATCTCAAATGGAATGGTCCAGTATGGTGCTACAATGATGGGGGCAGAGACCAGCTTCTGTTTTAAGATCTCAAAAGTTTCATGGAATTCTTTGGTGAAGTTGAAAGACACATCTTTCTCTAGAAGATTGCATTGAGGTTTAGCAATCTTGGAAAAGTCTTTGATAAATCTCCTGTAAAAGCTAGCATGTCTAAGAAAGCTCCGAATCCCTTTGACTGATGTTGGTGGAGGTAGTTTTTCAATTATCTTGATCTTTTCTTTGTCTACCTCGATTCCTTTTTGTGAGATCCGGTGTCCAAGAACAATGCCTTCATGTACCATGAAATGGCATTTCTCCCAGTTGAGTACCAGGTTTGTATCTTCGCATCTTTGTAACACATGTTCCAAATTTTGCAAGTAGTGGTCAAAAAAGTCTCCAAACCATGAATACCTCCATATTCTGCTCCAGCATGTCTGAGAATATGTCCATCATGCAACACTGAAAAGTGGCAGGGGCATTACATAATCCAAATGGCATCATGCGGAAAACAAAAGTACCATACGAACATGTAAAAGTGGTTTTGTCCTGATCTTCTAGGGCGATAGCAATCTGATTGTACCCTGAATATCCATCCAGAAAGTATTAGAACTCATGTCCCGCCAGTCTGTCCAACATTTGATCAATGAATGGCCGCGGAAAATGGTCATTTCTCGTGGCTTTGTTCAGCTTCCGATAGTCCATGCATACTCTCCATCCAGTCGTTCTTGTTGGAATCATCTCGTTCTTTTCATTGGTGACAACAATAATTCCTCATCTTTTCGGTACACACTGCATAAGACTCACCCAAGTGCTGTCTGAGATGGGGTATATGATGCCAGCATCAAACCATTAGATGATTTCTTTCTTCATGACCTTTTTCGTTATTTGATTGAGTCTCTGTTGATGCTCCACTATGGGTTTGTACTCATCGTACATCAGAATCTTGTGCATGTAAAATGATAGACTAACACCTCGAATGTCTGCTATAGTCCAGCCATTGGCTCTCTTGTGTTCTCGTAACACTCTCAGTAACTTTTCTTCCTGCTCCAATGTTAGTGAAGAAGAAATAATAATAGGTAATTCAGAAGAGTTTCCAAGAAATGCATACCTGAGATGGTTTAGAAGTAACTTCAGCTCCAGCTGTGGTGGTTCTTCAATCGAAGGCTTGATTCGATCTTTCTTTGGCAGTTCCAGGCTTTCCACTTATGGTGTCTATTTGAATCGGAATGGTTTGTCAAGGTAGTTGATACATTCCAAGATTTCAGCATCTAGCTCGTTGTCAGTCATGTTGGTGATGTAAGTTTCAAGTTTGTCCGTGGGAGTTGTATCAGTATCCTGAAGGATACTATCAACAACATCAACTCTGAAACATTTTTCTTCCTTTTCATCGCTCGGGAATTTCATGGCTTTGAAAACATTAAAGGCAACTTCTTGGTCCTGCACTTTCATGGTTAGTTCTCATTTTTGTACATCAATAACAGTTCGTCATGTTGCCAAGAATGGTCTTCCAAGGATGATAGTTACATCTTTGTCTTCTTCCATGTCAAGGATAATAAATATGCTGGGAGAATGAGTTTGTCGACTTTGACCAGCACATCTTCAACGACTCCTCTCGGAAATATGAGCGTTCGATCAGCAAGTTGCAAAGAGACTGAGGTAGGCATTGCTTCTCCAATTTGCAGTTTCCTGTAAATAGAAAAAGGCATCAAATTAACATTTTCACCTAAGTTACATAAAGCCTTACCGATGTAATGATCTCCAATGGTGCGTGGGACAGTGAAACTGCCAGGATCTTTCAACTTCGGGGGAAGTTTCCTTTGAATTATGGCACTGCATTCTTCCGTCAATGCTACTGTCTCGTAGTCTCCTAATCTCCATTTTCATGAAAGAATGTATTTCATGAATTTAACATAACTGGACATTTCTTCCAATACTTCTGCAAATGGGATGTTGATGTGCATCTTTTTGAACACCTCCAAGAATCGAGCAAACTGCTTGTCCAGTTTGTTTTTCTGAAGACGCTGAGGAAAATGTGGAGGTGGAATTATCTGATCTTTTTCTTTTTCCTTTGCTTCTTTTTCCTCCATCTGTGGAACTGCATCTTTTGGAAGTTCTTCAATTGTTGCCTTGATTCCAACATCTTTGTTGATTTCAGTACCACTTTTCAAGGTGATGGCTTGACATTGCTCATTCCCTCGGTTCCTTGGATTTAGTTCTGTTTTGCTGGGAAGATTACCTAGCGGTCTGTAACTCTTAGGATTGGCTAGTTGTCCGATTTGATTCTCTAGTGCTTTGATGGAAGCAGATTGGCTCTGAAACATAGTATCATACTTTTTTAACTGAGCCAGCACTTCTCATATTCCTGATTCAATTGCCTGCTCATGGACTTTATTCTATTGCTGGAATCCAGGTGGTGGATAGTTCTTTTGCCCTGAATTGTTGCTCCCTGAGAAATTCAGATGATTCCTCCACCCTGGGTTGTAGGTGTTGGGATATGGATTGTTCCCCTATCTGTTGAAATTGTTGACATAATTAATCATCTCTTGAAGTTGATTTGGTTATGATGCTCCTTCATATGGTGAACTTGTGGATCCAGTGCTGAGAGTCTCCATGAATTTGCATATCTGATCCAGCTTGGCGTTGACTGCTGTATTGGCTACAACTTCATAAATTCATGCAATTCTTTGGATCATGCTCATTTCTGTTGGCCATAAGGAATTGTTGTTGGCCATTTCTTCGATTAGGTCCCAGACATGATCTTCTCATTTTTCCATTAAAGCTCCTCTAACAGCAGCATCGATTATGATTCTCATCAGTCCAGAAAGTCCATTATAGAAATTTTGGACTTGAAGCCATTTTGGAATCTCATGGTGAGGACATTTCCGGAGAATATCTTTGTACCTTTCCCAAGCTTCATACAGAGTTTTCGAGTCTTATTGTACAAAGGATGTGATGTCATTCCTCAGCTTTCCAGTTCTGGCTGGTGGAAAGTACTTTGCAAGAAATTTGGTGGCTAAAGTGTTCCAAGTTGTGATGGAACCTGCTGGTAGTGAATGTAGCCAAGCTTTAGCTCTGTCTTTCAAGGAGTATGGAAAAACCCGCAGTCTCATTGCTTCTTCAGCTTCTCGGTTGTAATTGAAAGTGCCACAAACTTCTAGAAAGTTGCTGATGTGGGTATTAGGATCTTCAGTTGCTTTTCCCCCAAACTGCACTGACTGCCGAATCATCTGAATGCATGTTTTGATATCACACGCATTTGCTGGTAAAAGAGGAAGTACAATACATGAAATGAAGCCGTCGACCACCAGAATAGTTCTGTCTCGAATGGGTATTGGTGGTGCAACTTCCAGAGGTTCAAGTTCCATGTTGACTAAAGCTTCTTGGCCTTCACGCCTTTCCCTTCTCAACTGTTTGATGGTTCTTTCATTTTCGGGTCAAACGGTCAGAGATTAAATCTTCTGGTTCGTCTCATGTAGTTTCTAAGAACCTGAAACACAAGAAAACAAAAACAATAAGTAAAAAGAAATTAGATACAAGTAAAGGTATCTAACCTAAAAACTAATAGTGAAAGATAAATAAGTCCCCGACAACGGCGCCAAAAACTTGACCGACATAATCACACGCGTATAACGCAAGCGCACGTATCGTTCAAATAGTATAAAAAGTTTCGATCCCACGATGACTTAATACCAAATCTATTAATTTTATGAGGTTAAATGATTACTAGTATCTAACAATTTGACTGATTGATTTGAAAGGGGGATGATTCTAAATTTTAAAAACAAGTAAATAAAATTGCACGAAAGTGGGTTTAAGAAAATTCAATATTAAGAAACTATCTAGGATTGTGAATCTTTCTAATATCTTATAAGAGATGAATTGGTTATTTTAAGTTTGTGTAATAAATCGGTTTACTAACCTGGAACACGAAATTATGCGAAAGCCTCTGTCGATGGTCAGGTGCAAATACCCAGTATAACCCAATTGAACCATATGTCTATGTCAACCAAATTACCTGGATTCATTAAGATTAAGTTCCAATAAAAGGTTACCCCCGCCCGACATGTATATGTCTATCATGTAAGGAAATCTATTAAAGGGTTATCTATCCTCAAGGAAAATCGTGAGCTATTAAGTCTAAGGCTGAATCCTAAAATTCCTTTATCAAGTTTATTTTAGATTTACCAGATCAATCTTATTAGTGGCCAGTTTACAAGACGCATTAAGCTTAAGAGTTAATAAGTAAACCTTTAAATTACCCAAACTACAAAATAACCCCTTATAAACCGATGATATTAGAATTTATCACAACTCTAGATAACTAACTTAGTTACGACACATAACTAGGGCTAGTAAAAACTTAAAAGTAAAAGACATAAAATAAAATGATGAAAAGTAAATGCAGTAAAGTAAATACTGAAAAGTAAAATTATAAAAATAAAATGCTAGGGGTTAAAGGATCTACTTTTACTGCTATTATTTTAGATATCTCCCTTAATATAATATATTAACTTGTGATAACATTACCAACCAGCCATATAGGCGGTAACCTGATTA
The DNA here is from genome assembly GCA_019454045.1 of Zanthoxylum bungeanum. Taxonomy (NCBI): domain Eukaryota; kingdom Viridiplantae; phylum Streptophyta; class Magnoliopsida; order Sapindales; family Rutaceae; genus Zanthoxylum; species Zanthoxylum bungeanum. Next base: position 66,691 of record SKCR01014204.1, on the reverse strand, counting down.
AGTCAAATTAAGTCCAACCAGCCATTAAGGCGGTAAATTACCAACCGACCAACCAGACGGTATCCTTGCTTAGTCAAATTAAAACAAATTTAATATCAATTACCAACCGGCCAATATAGCGGTATCCTCATTAAGTCAAATTTTAAATAATGAATATATTATAATTAGGGAGATTAATTTAAATAACAGTAATAAAAGTTTTACCTTTCACCTTAGCAGTGGGAAGTTACCTCCTCATAGCTGAATAGTAAAAACTGAAAAAGTAAAGAAGGTAAATTATTATTACAGAACGTAATTAAAATTAATTACAAAACTGAAATTAAAAGAAACTACATATAAAACTCCCTATTTACATTATAGGATTCAGAGAGGAAGGTACATCTGAAACTGAAAATTGAGCTGAATTTATAGGCCTCGGTAAGGTATGCGCGTCGAGATGCGCCACGTGTCATACTCTGGTTGGCTGCTTATGATTCTTATCCACCACGTGGTGATGTGGATAATTGACTCAATAATTGAGTAGACGTGGTTATGACGTGGCGGTAATGTGGCGACACGTGGCGATGGCGATTGTCGGCACCATAGGATTGCGACACGTGGCGCGTTGTGATTGGTTGATGTTGATGCGGCAGTGCCGAGGCGAGTTGACTCGGTTAGCTACTGATGTGGACGATGACATGTTAGACACGCGGGATGACATGTTGCGACATGTGGCGATGGCGATTGTCGGCACCATATGATGATGACATGTGGCACGACGCATGTTAGCAGATCGGTTGTGATGTTGAGACGTGGCAGGCGCACGTTAGCAAGTCAAACTTTTCAGATTCTGACACGTATCCCTTGGTGCACGTTAGCAGCTCATGGCGCATGTTAGGCATCGCGACGCACAAAATTACCAAATTGCCATTTTGTCTGTTTTTCACTGTTTTGGCCCCAAATCACCTCCAGAGAGTCCTGAAACTTTATTTATCTACAAAATACCACAAAACATATCAAAATATTCACAAAAATCCAGAATCTAAACAAAATATTAGGTCAAATGAGTGATAAATAGTGATACATTTACCACTCATCAACATTATAACAGTTTCCTAATTTAAGTACATGCCCAAAGGGTAGTTCTAAAACCTAGGTTCCCACAGCTAAAACAATGACTCTCGTCCCGTTTCTGACTCATAGGTCGATCTCATCTGAAGCCAGTCTTTTGCTAATCAGTATATCCCGCACATCAATACATATGTACGTACCACATCCAGTATCAAAAATCTAATTTTTAAAACCAGTAGTGGACACGTTTATTATAATAACAAACATACCTGAAGTCGGAGCCTTGCCCGCCTTCACTTCCTTCATGTCTGCCTTGTCCATACGGCAGTCACGCTTCAGTGACCCCGTTTGCAACAGTTTAGTCAGATATCTTGGGATATGTCTTTTGTCTTCCCAGAAGACTGTGACTATTTTGCCTTTGCCCTTTTTTCACACCCCCAGAAGCCTTCGGCCAAGCCTTGGCCTTCTGGGATGTCGAAGTAAGATGCGCCTTGCGCTTCTTGCCCTTTTGGAAGCTCTGGCTCTGCCTTCTTGAGCATAGCCATTAACTCTCCAAGAGTTTTATCTTGGTTCATGATGAACCCGCCCCAACACTCGGGCAGAGACTGTAAGATCAAATTTATGGAAGTCTCGGCCTTATAGGTAATGCCCAGCTAACCTAGCTATTCGATATCACCAATCATCTGTGACACTTAGTGCTCGACAGATGTACCCTCTGACATATGCGAGCGAAAGAGCTTCTTTTGCAATTCTTACTTCTAAGATCTAAGGTTAGACCTGTGAAGATCATTCAATTTCAACATCATACTATAAGGATCCAATCCTTTATTCTGACGACGAAATTGATGAGTCATTGCGGTAATCATAACGTATTGAGCACTAAAGTTATCATCACGATAAGTCTTCCTAAGCTCATGATCTACTATTTGTAGAGTCTTCCTAAGCTAACGTATTGAGCACTAAAGTTATCATCATGATGAGTCAGTACTCGGGAAACCTTGTTTCCTAGTGGGCTAGGATCTCGTTAAATAACACACAATCTTGACTTTGGCCAACAAATTGTATGATAATTAACTAGGTAGATCTCTAAGATCAATTGGATCCCATCCAATTCCTAGATCCGATAGGTGGACCTCGAAGTCTGAGATATATATCCAATATATATTTCCTAACCTTTTCCTCTGAATCAACTAAGCCTTGGCTTTGGCTCAATAAACATAATGATTCCAGTTAAGCACGACATATTGACAGTGGGAAAGCTTCGTAATCCACGTCGATGAACTAGAAGTGACCTTGACTTTGGCAAACAAGTCACAACTGCCTAAGACATGCGATATGGAACAAAGCTTTCGTGGTTCAAACACATCCGTGATGGACATTGAACTTGACTTTGGCCAACAAACCAATGCAATTCTTGGATCTTGAGAGAGAACCACTCAATAGAAGGAAAACGCTTAATATTTGAGTGAGGGTTTTTCGCGTAAATTGGCAACCAATTTATTATCTTTGATTAGGTCTCATCATACTGTTGTGTGAGGAACGGACAAACCCGAGTGCAGCGGAAACCCGCCCGAGATCAAATCGCGAGCGAATAAAATATATATATTTTTTATAATTTTCGGTAGTCCTTAAAAATAAAGTGGGTTTAAAATTTTTAATTACAAACTTAAAATTTCCAATGCATTAAAACATTTTCATGTATTAAAAATTACCATAAGTCCATTTAAAAATTTCAACACACTTTAATCAATTTATCAACTATTGACAAATTAAAACTAAGCATCCTAATTATTTCCAACACTTGAAAATAATCCAAACATACTAAAATTATTTTCCAACATTTGAAAAAATTAATTCAAGCATACAATATAATTTTCCACTCTTGAAAAAAATAATCCAAGCATTCAAAATTAACATATCAACTATATACTAATTTTCAACACTTAAATGCTTCTAATTCCTCACTAACATGCTTCATATTAATCCAAAAAATCCACAACAATTTTTCTCAACTAAATTAATCAACAAATTGAACAAATAAATTCACAAATTAAATGTACCAACAAGCTTTGTCAATTGATCCTTCCTTCAAGCTTTTCCAAATTTTCCAAGCTTTAAGCTTTCTCCAAATTCCACTAAATTGAGCTACTCCAAGAACAAATCTTGGTGATCAAAAGGTGGTTTGATCACTCAAGAATAACAACCAACTTTTCCCCAAATTTTAACTCTTAAAACCCTAGGAAAAGGAAAACCTCAAGAACATAAATTAAACCCTAACACTTAGGGATTAATTCCATGGACTTGATTATATGTAGGGTAATATTTGGTGAGATTATAGGCTTGGATTTGAGAGCAGAACCAAAGCTTTTCTTTCTTCAAAGGCTCGGCAGTGAGCTTCTGCAGAGGAAAAATGATAAAACCAATTTTCTTCTTTTTACTTGATACGGCAGGCACTAGAGAAAGAATGAGCAATTTTTTTTGTTTTTATTGGTTTTATTAATAGAAAATAAAGAAAAAACTAACCCAAGCCCTTTGATTAAATCATGGTTCAAGGGAATCTTTTCCCCCCACCACTCATTTCAAAAAATTAACTTAACCAAAGTTAAAATTATATCTCACCAACTAATGTAACTAAATTACAATTAAAAGCTTTAGTTACATTAACCAAAAATATTCAATTGCTTTAACTTAGTTACCTTAATTAATTAAAACATTTATTTGTATAAACTAAGTAATTAATTTCGTATATTAATTTAACAATTAAATTAATTCACAAAATAATTACTAATTTAATGTAAATCAAATTTACATTTATTATACAATAAAATTATATCAACTCTTGATATAAAATTAATTAATTTAATTCATCTCATAAATTATCGGATCAAACAATTTAATCTTAAAAACCCAAAATACTTTGTCAACATTTGACGAGAGGTCGCCCTAGTGCTCAACGAGTAAACTCAATATAATGGAACTCTCTAGGTTCACGTTCGGTTGTTACGTATATATATATATATATATATATATATATATATATATATATATATATATATATATATACATATATATTTCATGAAGGCCTGTCCACCTACAAATCATGACAAAACAACACGACACGTCGAACCATACAAGTCGAGGTTAAAACGCTAATGTATAATCCCTTCGTCATTTCTGTTTCCAATTGAGTAAGGTTATAGTTATACTGTCAAAACCTTATCTACTCAATATATGAAATTTTTCATTCTTATATTCCATTAATAAATAATATAGCAAAACTCTTTTTGAATATTATTTATAATGTCAAAGAAACAATTTCTTCAACGAACTTTCGGCCAAAAGATTTCCGGAATATATTCTAAAAATTTCTGGAAACATAATCCAACCATATGGACTGACGAATCCTCATATAACACACACCGATCTTCGTGAGCATCGGTCTATACCTAACAGTCATCCAGAGGCCAGACCATGAAAGGTCTCTGACATGCATGGTATCAGGCACAGAGGATCACTCACAAGACCACCGTGGTGTCTCAAGTCAAAGGACCACAATAACTACTCAACTCGAAAAGATAACTATTGACAGTTTTATGGAATATCTATTAGTCATCTTTTATGAGTTAATTCAATATTCATTCAACTAATGAATATCTGCATTTCTATACGAACTTCCGCTAAGCTCACAGTTTGTTGAGACAAACCATATGTCCATTACATATATAGACAATGCACTAGTCTTACCAATATAATGACCGACCCATGTCAATATATCTAGACTATAAAAAATTTATATTCGAGAGAATGCGTGATATTTCTCAACACCATTTGCAACTCTTGCAACTATATCACCATATGTAGTAACTCTCGGGTCTTTACTAAATTTATATAAGGTTCCGAGTGTAACTCGAAATCTCTAACTCTTAGAGTAATCTAACAATTAGATTTACATTATATAAATAAAGTAAGAGTTTTACCATATTAATAAATAAATAATCATGAAGAAATAGATATTATATTGCATAAATATCAAATATTCATACAAAAAGTGAATGGTGCTCGATCACCATTTCCAACACATACACCCTTAAACATGCATTCTAAAAGCATAATAAGGCGCGAATAAAATAATAATGATATGCGGATGGATATATAACAATTTATTCCTAGAACAAATCTCTCTCTTTCCTCTCTCCCGCTAGCACTATTCATACTTCTACCCAATTACATAATACATTAAAGAAACCTCATTTACATTGAGAGGAATTGGCGAGGAGAGAAATACGAGTATAAGAGGTGAAAGGCTGGCCACGCAGGTCCAATTTAATAAATTCTAAATTTATTACAACATTTTCCAAAATTGCCCCACCCTTCTAATATCCATACAATATACATTATTCATACAAATACATCCAAGTATTCACACAAAACATGTTATTCAATAAATCTAATCTAATTAATTAATCTTTAATTAATGACCATCCAATGTTCAAACAACGATTTGATTTGCGTGAGTCCAACTCGTTTAAGAATAAATACTCAAAGTACGTATTCTTGAATTATATCGAACTACAATTTTAAATCCAATTTGAATTGTATTCAATACTAATTCATGTTTAATTCCAAATTAAACAATTACACTTTTAATAGTGCCTTTTAGACTTGGATTCCAAATCCAATCTATATGGGTCTCAAAGGCCCAATTAGTATCCAATATTATTTAATTAAAGTTCAATGGGCTTTCAATTAATTCTTTAGGCATTGGCTTTGGTCATTATGGATCAAACCCAAGATGCCAAGGCCCAAATAGGAATCACCCTATGCCAAAAATCAATTTATGCCCAATTAAATTTTTAAAGGCCCAATTGTCATATTTGGACTTTATGGAAATGGTTTTAGGCCCAATTGGATCCAAGCCAATTGTCCAAAACCAAACATGCCCCAACCAAGCCCATTAAGCCCAATTACAATAAATTAAATTAATACATTATTCCAAATTACATATTAATCCAATTCAAGTGTAATTAACATAATTAATCAACTATTCTAATGTTTCCAAAACACTAATTAATCCAATTAATCATGCTTATTAATTCCAATTCATGTCCAACAAAAATTGAAGCAAAATCAATTCTACAACATGTTCAAGTTCACGACAATACATGAAATTAACATCCAATTTTGATTTCAATCCAATTAAATCAACAATTAACATTCAATTTCATGCAAATTAACATATCCAATTGTAAAATTTAAAAAATCACCATGAACAATTCCTATGGTGCATTCGGTCATGTAAGGAATTTGGGGAATTTTGATCTAATTAATTTTTCTCAATTCCAAAGATGCACAAATCCAATTCAACATCATATAAACACAACCAAATAACCAATTTAGGCATTTACAAGCTCCAAGTATAAAATCCCAAATTAAAATATATAAATCCTAGAATCCAAATCAAGCTTAGATCTCGCTCTGATACCATTGTTAGTGTCCTAGACATGCTACATGATCTCTAAGCGTGATTTGTGTGTGAAAATTACTAAAGAAAGTTGCGGAAAAACTTACATTGGTTGGTGGAAGTTAAAAACCTTTATGGATGTTGAAGAAGCTCTAAGACTTTGTAGAGTGTTTCCGACACTTGGGTGAGTTTCCCTATCACCTTAAGTTGACTCCTTATGCGCTAGCAAGAATAAAATTTGAAAGAAAATTTATCCTCTTCCAAAGAGAAGCAATCGGCATTTTGGGTGTAGGGAGAGAGAGAATGAATAGTCATAGTTTCAAAAACAAATGTGTGTCTTATTTGGTTTCAAAAACCAAGTTGGTTAAAAGTAAGTGGTTCTGTGAAAACCATTTACTTTTACCAACAACCACCATCACCTTTGACAAGTGAAGTGAGTGGTGGGTCCCACCCTATTTAAATTCCAAATTTAGTTAGCACACACAACAACGACTTTGGGCCCGGTCACGTTTAATCTAATCAAACGAATTTTTCGTCGCTAAATAATTAAATCTAATTTAATTAAATAATAGTGCCTCGTAAAATTTTTACGGAATTTGCTTACGAATTAATTCCAAATTAATTTGTTCGCTTGAATTAAAATCCAATTTTAATTCCGTGTTGAAATCTGATTTCAATTAATATATCCAATATATTATTTTAGCCCAAATAAATAAATAAAATAGAAAAATCCAATTTAACTATTAAGTTTATTTTTCCGATTAATTCCAAATTAATCGCGTTTTCACTTCTTCATGAATTAATCCCAGATTAATTCATGACGCAATTAATCCCAGATTAATTCTTTATATGATAATTAATACCAGATTAATTCTTGCCGTAATTAATCCCATATTAATTTTCTCTCTCATAATTAATCCCAGATTAATTCTGTTAGAGTCAAATGTGATCGGTGAATCTTTGGGAAGCGACCCAAGAGATTCTTGGATATGTTGGCAGTAAATTCGGTTTTTGGACTATCCGAACACGTGCGTACCCCGTACACATTCTTACCAATTTGCAAGACATGGTTGGCTTCTAGCAAAGCACTGTGCTGTAGGCACTGCATTTTTGCATGTAAGTCTCTATGATGAGTCTCATTTGGAGACACTACCTTTTAAGTCACGGAAGTCGCGGGAAACGAATGTCGGAAGGGTAAATTCAGAATAAGTATATCATCGGATTCAATTTGCATGTTCACTGCTTTCATTCGTGCTGCGTTTGTGAACACGGTCGAACGTCAAGCAGATTGCGGGCGTTCGTGCAGCGTTCGAATCGGCGTTCAAACGATGTCGATACTTTTGGTTTTGCTGCTAGCCTCAAGCCCAAGCCTAATTAGCCCACCAAAACCCACCTAACAATAATTAAAACATTTAAAACATGTCACAAATTAAAATAATATCCTTCCTAAATTAAATAAATCAAATAAAATCTAAATAATCACATACTAAAATAACAAATCCACTTACCTAAACAAAACAAATCATATACCAAATTAAATAAAACAAATAAACAAATCAAATAAACCTATTCTTAATTTAAACAAATCATGTCCCCAATTAAATATATTTTTTCCTTGTGTGACACTAATTAAATGCCATCTCTTTAATACACAAATCTTATTCCTTTTCAAACATGGATTCACCCTACCCTTTGCCTATAAAAGAAACCCAATCCAACCCTTAGAACCCCTAGCTCATTCACACAAAAAAACTCATAGCATTCACGCATAACTCACACGAAAAATAAAAGAGAGTCCACACCCAATACAAGCAGGAAGCAATAATAAATAATTATCTTCTCCTTCTTCCTCCATTACCGAAAACACTAAACCAAAACACCCCCATTGCCGCAAAAATATAACCTGAAACTGTCCCATAATATCACCGAAAATAGTCCCTAATAACAGCCCCTTACATCACCGAAAATCACCCCTAAAACTGCATTAAAACCACCAAAAATCACCATCAAAACAGTGACCTTTTTACCGCAAAAATAATAGCCTTTTGCCACAAAACAGTGACTGAAAAACAACTGCGGACACAGCAGGGAAACAGAGTAAAGACAGCGGTTCAAACAATGAAACAGCGAAAGGAAGCAGTGAACCAGTGAACCGGAGGAGTTGCGAAGCGTTAACCCTTCCGACGATCGTGTACCGTACGTCCGAGAGGCGATTTAAAAGGTTAGACCTGCGGGCACTTCTATTATTCATTTTTATTCATCTCTTAATTGTATTATTTATTTTTTTTACATGAGAGTCGTTTGTTGATGCATGTTGTGGCCCTTGAATGAATGGAAAATGTGTCATCTCTTGTGGTATATAGGATGGAAATTCAGACGTAAATTTCGTAGCCGAATATGAATGGACGGTAGTGCGGTCTGTACTTGGGATACAACTCCACGTACCACTTGAGTAAACGACACATATTTCGTTTTGTTTTATCTTGTTTGTTTATTATCCGCATTTTATATTCCATCTTTTACTTTCCGTATGTATTTTGCTTCTGTAATGACGATATAGTGCGCATGGGCTTAGTATGTTGGTCTAAAGGTCCTATATTTGATAGAATAAAAGTCTAAAATACTACCTTTACGACAGTATTTTGCCGCGTCGGACGAAGTATGTTCGATTGAATGCGAGATACGTTTAATCGGGCATACGAAGTCCCATATCCTTGTCTTATTTATTTTATATGCGTTGTGATGTGATGCGCATGGGCTTAGTATATTGGCCTAAAGGTCCTCTATTTGAGAGACGAAAAGTCTAAAAGACTACCTTTACGACAATACTTTGCCGCGCCTTTTAATATTCCGCCATTTATTTTCTGCAAGTTATCTGTTTATGTGTTGATGATATAGTGCACATGGGCTTAGTATGTTGGTCTAAAGGTCCTCTATTTGAGAGAAGAAAAGTCTAAAAGACTACCTTTATGACAGTACTTTGCCGCGCCGGACGAAGTGTGTTTGATTGAATACGAGATACGTTTAATCGGGCACACGGGGTCCTACATTGTGCATCTGTGTATGTGTTTAAGTCGTCTCTCATGGATCAGGTCCTGTCCCATTCGAACGCTTTCTCGAATGCTATACGAACGCGAACCTCCTGTTTCCCGTTCGAACGTATTTACGAACGCTACTCGAACGCGCATATATTTTGTTTCATCAGGTCTTGTCCTGTTCGAACGCGTTCTCGAACATTATACAAACGCGAACCTTCTATTTACCGTTCGAATGCACGTATTTTCTTTATTTTGTCATGCATCAGGTCTGGTCCCGTTCGAACACGTTCTCAAACGCTACACGAACGCGAACCTTCTGTTTACCATTCGAACGTGTTTACGAACGCTACACGAACACACATACACTGAATTGAGTCTTTTTCATCATATTTCATGCATGATCGCTTCTTGGGTGATTTCTCTTGTATTATGTAATGAACCATGCCATTCCATTATTGATACTTTTGCTGTTATCATCCATTTGTATTCCCGCATTTATCTATTTGATGTGTTCGCAAGATTGTGTTCAAGCATGATTTAGGTCGTTAGGATGCTACTTGTTTCTCAAGCATGATTTAGCCATTAGTATGTTATTCCTCTATGCATGATCTTGTTATCTCCTTTCGCAATAGGTGTTTCTTTATGTTTATGCTTAGATTGTTATTTATCTTTCACGTTTGATGATTCAACATATTCATGAGATTATTGTGTGATATCGTATGTTTGCCGTTATGATGATTACTTTCATACATGTGAACTTAAAAGTAGAATACTCTTGGAAATATGTTGCGTAGATTCGATTAAATTATCGCACAAATCATTTCATTACAAGTGGCATAAGTAAGGGACCATTCTGAACCCAACGGTTTGAGGTCTTCCCTTGCGAGGGGTGAATGCGGCCTTAAATCATTTTTCCAGTTCACACCGGGTGGCGACTCCATGTTATTTCTCTGGTTTAGTCCCCCGCGGGCTACTCCGTACTCCGCCGTGAGCCCGGGATAGCATCGTCCAACATCTGTGTCCTACAATCTGGCGACTCCACCGGGGATATAAAATTGGCCCCGAAATAATACCTTGTAATGATTGTGATTTGTGCTTTAATTAACCGTGTTTACCATGGGTTGAAAGGGGTTTAATCAAAGGCTCTTTTAAGGCTAGGTAATGGTTTGGTGTCTTCCCTCATTCACTACATTTCTATAAGGAAAAGCTGTGAAGGCACCTAGATAATCATGTACTTGTAGCCTACCGTGATGGACTAATATGGAGGACTCGTTGTTTATTCCTGTCACCAAGCGATAAGAGCCTAAGAGGCTTGGGTTTTTAAGATAGTTCGCTCCGCCCTCCCTCTGGGGAATCTACAACGGGAAATCCATTTTACAGTCAGTCACACACCATAACTCGTTGGCACGTACCGAAATGTATAAAAAAAGGTGCGCTCACTTGGTCGCTCGAACCCTTGAGTGGGGAGACCTAGTTGTGGGCAACCCTTCGCTAGCGAGAGTCTTGTCTATACTCCCACAAACCCACACGTAGACCGGAGTTGTTTGACCTATAGCAACAATTTCCTTGTGCTTGTGGACCATCCTCATTTGGATGCAGTTGGACCTTTTATCTGAAATACGAGCTTGTTGGGCCATTTAAATTGGGACGAGTTCGTATCATATGACAATTGGGCCAAAAGCTTCTGAAATGTCGATAGGCCGCACTGTATAAATTTTTGCTTTATGCTTGAATTATCTATTTATGCTTGTATTTGTGGACCATCCTCATTCGGATGCAGTTGGACTTCTTGTCAGAAATGCGAAATTGTTGGGCCATTTAAACTGGGATAAGTTCGTATCTTATGACGATTGGGCCAAACGTCTCTGAAATGCCGATGGGCCAGTATGTAGAAATTGTTTCTTTATGCTTGTGTTTGGGTCCCTTATCATTTGAAGTCATTTAGCCATGTTATCGCAAAGTGTAAACCCATTGGGCCTTTTCAACTGAGACAAGTTTGCACCTTGCAATAATATGATTGAAGCTTTAAAATGACAATGGGTCGAATTATATGTTCCACACATCGCACGTATCTCATGCATCTCATGCATACACACATCATGTTAACTCTCTTGTGTCTTAAGAGCCATCATAGATATCCATTGGGTTAGGGAAACAGGAAGACTTGTTAAAAGGCCGATTGCAAACATGAGCGAATCAGAGAATGAAACATCCCGTATGGATCAGTTTAAGAACAGTCTCACCAAGATTACTGAACAGTTACAAGCCTTGACTGCTGCTGTGGCTAATATGGTTGTGCCCCGTGCTGGGGGAAACTCTGAGAATGAGAGGTAAGAAGACCCTCCGACTAGATTGAATGATGATATTCCGGGTTTTGATGATGATATGGCCGAATATGCTGCCGGGAAAGTGGCAAAGTCTCAAGCTGAACTGTAGAAACTCCGATATCAGGTAGAGTCGGTTACCCGTAAGATGAGGGGCAAACATGAAGACCTGCTAGATTATGAGGCAATGACATTTAAAGAACATTTGCCAGCTCAATTCAAGATGTCAGATATGGCCAGGTGTAATGGGAATGGGGATCCGAGGGTCCATCTCCGTCAGTGTGTTTCAGTTATGAGTTCAGTGGGTTTATCCAAGTGTCAGGTTCAGAAAATGTTTGGGATGTCATTCGAGGGGGCACCAGTAGTATGGTATCATAGCCTTGAAAGAAAGGTTAAGGAAGATTGGAGGGAACTGGCTGAAGCTTTTATGAAGCAATATGTTACAGATTTGGAAATTGATTTGTCACTCCGTGATTTGGAGAACACTAAGAAGAAGCCAGAAGAAAGCTTCAAGGAGTATGTAGACCGTTGGAGAAGCCAGCTTCTAAAGATGCAGACTCGGCCCTCAGAGAATGACCAGATTAAGATGATTATCAAGGGGACTAAGACTTCGATCTATGGCAAGTTGAGGAGGATGACCTCCATGATTACTGACTTTCGAAAGTTAAGGGAAACTGTCATGGATATTGAAGAAGAAGAGGCGGAGAATATGAAGTTCTATGGCCTGAACAGGATGCCCATTGGGGGAACGTCAGGTACCAAGCCTGTTTCCGCTGAAATTGCTGCTATCTGAAACCCATGATTTTCCAACTTAGGAAGACCCTTGTCTAAGGTATTGGAGAAATTAAAGAGACATGGACTTCTGAAACCCCTAGAGACCAAACCACTTCCACACCCACCACCACCGCATCTCAACATGAACCACTATTGCCATTTCCACCAACAAAAGGGCCATGACACTGACAATTGTGCCCGCCTCCACCATGAAATCCAGGACCTTATAGACTCCAAAAAGATACCTGACCCAGAAACAGAACAGCCTAACACACACAAAAATCCCTTACCAAATTACAACTCTGTCCCACTACCTACCTATATGATAAACTCTGGCCTACCCGAAAGCCTTGTCCTCAAATCCTTTGACCACCAAGCCTTTTGCCTGGGAATTTGGGATAGCAGTAGTGAGGATGAAACAGAACATGGGAAGAATTTCTGGGAATATTTCTCCAGTAGTGATGAAGAGGTGGTAAGATGAATGACACGCAGCGGGCGTTTCTACAGTGATACGACTGAGAAGGGTAAAGAAGTGTTGAGGGAAGGTAGAGAAGTGTCTGAAATTATGGAGAATGCTGAGGGGGATGCAGTGCTACGTCAGTTGAGGAAGACACGGGCACAGGTTAGCATCTGGGAATTGTTTGTTCATCTCAGGAGCACAGGCGGGCCATGGTTGAGGCCTTGAGTAAGATAATGGTGACAGAGGATGCCAACCCCGCGATGTTTGTCGGATCAGTGCAAAAGGAAGTTTTACAGATAAATTTTTCCGAGGAGGAACTTCCGGCTGAGGGAAGGAATCATAATAGACCCTTATTCATCAGAGCTGAAGTGAGGGGCAAAAAGACCTCTTTTGTGATGGTAGATGATGGCTCCTCCATCAATGTGTGCCCATTGAAGATTTTGGAAAAACTGGGTATGAAGGTAACGGATCTGGATCCCTCTAGTATGACTATTAAAGCTTATGATGATAGTAAGAGGGGAGTTGAGGGTACTTTTACAGCAATGGTCAAAGTTGGCCCAATTGAAGATGAGGTTGAATTCACAGTGCTGGACATCCCGGCCACTTTTGCTTTGTTATTAGGAAGGCCTTGGTTTCATAAGCTTGGGAGCGTGCCCTCCACTCTGCACCAGGTTGTTAAGTTCCCCTACCGGGGAGAGATTTTCACCATTCGAGCTGAGGTAGATAATGTTGTGGTCGCTATGGAAATACAACCTTTTACAAGGTTCCAAGTGTCGGAAACTTTTGAGGAATGGGTAGACCCTAGGGTGGCTAGGATCATGGAAAAGACGAAGTTCGAGCCTGGCAAAGGTTCAACATTGCCTAACTTTAAAGGTCAGACTACTCGAAGGGGTTCAGGGTACAAGTCTGATGAGGAAAAGTCGAGGGCTAAAAAGAAAGGGTTGAAATTGATGGAATGCTTTGTAAAGGCTTCGAGGTATCAAGGTGAGCCCGAACCAATAGAAGTTAACTGGATTGTGGTGCCTGGATTTGAGATCTTCTAAGATATGCTGGGTGAGAAACCGCTGACGGAAGAGTTGATGAAATTGGAGAGCCTGACTATCGGGGATGATGAAACTGAGAAAAACCCGGTTACGGAGGATGAATTGTCTGTGGATGACGAAGACATTTAAATTCCTGATTTATTTGAGTGTACTTCTGCATTTGCTAGCAATAAAGACAATCATTTTGCTTACTTGCCTGAGTCTCTTCCTTTCAATTTGCATGACTTGAGTATATTTGATATCAGCTCAACCAAAAATGAATGCATTTAACTTGGGTACACCTGAAAGTCCCAAGGAAATCCTAATTGCAAGTGAGGTTACCTCTGAGGAACGGGAGAAATTAGAAGAAATATTGGTCAGATATGCCAAAGTCTTTGGTTGGTCCTACAAGGACATGCCTGGGGTAGAAAGAAGCATCGCCCAGCATACAATACCGACTTATCCGAATATGAGGCCAGTGAAACAGAAACTCCGACGGATGAGACCAGAGTGGGCTGAGAAAGTTAGAGAAGAAGTCAAGAAACAATAGATGTGGGGTTCCTGGAAGTAGTAAAGTATCTTGAATGGTTAGCAAATATTGTGCCAGTGCCGAAAAAAGACGGGAAAGTCAGAATGTGTATGGATTACATGGATCTTAACAAGGCTTGCCCGAAAGAGGATTTTCGTCTACCTCATATAGATGTGCTAGTTGAAAGTGCGGCTTTATCTGCCATGTATTCATTTGCAGATGGGTTTTCAGGGTACAATCAGGTTCTCATGGCTGAAGAAGACAAGCACAAAACTGCCTTTGTCACCGAGTGGGGAACATATTGTTACAAGTTAATGCCATTTGGGCTCAATAATGCAAGAGCTACTTATCAGCAGATGGCTACTACATTATTCCACGATTTGATGCACAAAGAGATCGAAGTATATGTGGATGATATGATGGTGAAATCAGAGACAAGAATTGGGCATATAGAAGCACTGGAGAAGTTCATTGAGAGAGTTGACAAATACAACCTGCTGCTGAATCCCAAGAAATGTGTGTTTGGGGTAACATCAGGAAAATTATTGGGACATATAGTGGGAATGAGAGGAATAGAGGTAGACTCAGAGAAGATCAAAGCAATCACAGAAATTCCAGCACCAAAGACAGAGAAGGAAGTCAAAGCATTCCTCAGGAAAATTCAGTATATCAGTCGGTTCATCGCCAAGTTGAAATCAGTATGTGAGCCTATCTTCAAACTGCTGAGAAAAGACCAGCCAGTGAAATGGAATGAGCAATGTCAGACAGCCTTCGACAAGATCATATAATACTTGGTAAAACCTCCTGTATTGAAACCTCCGAGACCGGGCAGACCCTTGATATTGTATTTGGCCATATAATCAGAAGCACTGGGGGCAATGATGGTACAGGCAGATGAGACCGGGGTAGAGCATGCAGTCTACTATCTCAGTAAGAAAATACTTCTGTATGAAGCCCGCTATCAAGAAGTAGAGAAGATCTGTTTGGCAGTAGTATGGGCATCCAGAAAATTGCGGCATTACTTCTAATCTTACAAGATCCAGGTAGTGGCAAATGAGAATCATTTGAAATATCTACATTCAGTGCCTTCGTTAGTGGGGAAGTTGGACCAATGGTTAGTGTTGCTGACAGAGTTTGACATTGAGTATCTCACCTCCAAGGTAATCAAAGGGCGAGCAGTGGTAGAGTTCCTGGCATTACAACCTATTGAAGGGGATCAGTATAAGTTTGAATTCCCAGATGAAGAGATCCAAGCAATAACGGTTCAGGGATAGAAGATGTATTTTGATGGAGCGGTGAATTGCAAGGGAGCCGGAATTGGGATTGCGATAGTGTCCCCCGAAGGGGAAACCTTGCCTATCGCCAAGAGGTTGACATTTGGGGTAACCAACAACATCGCCGAGAATGAAGCATGTGTTTTTGGATTGACTGCACTGATAGCCTTGAAGGTCGAGAACGTGGAGGTCTACGGAGATTCGATGTTGGTAATCCGATAGATTCAGAGAGAATGGGAATTTAAGGAAGAACGATTGAAACCTTATTTTTTTCACCTCAGAAAGTTGGCACAATCTATCCCCGATTGTAAGTTTCAGCACTTGCCGCGAGAAGAGAATCAGATGGCAGACGCATTAGCTACACTTGCAGCGACTTGGGACAATCTGGAGAAGTTAGTGATGAGACCATTGGTACTGACAACAGCAAGCAAACTGATCTATGAGACAGAAAGAGTTTTGGAAGTAGAGATCGACGATGGTAAACCTTGGTATCATGACATTCAGAGGTATCTGGAGCACAGAGAATTCCCAGAAGGAGCAAGTAGAAAAGGCAGAATAGCCATTCAGAAGTTGGCTTCTCAGTATGTGATTTTGAAAGGAGAATTGTACAAGAGACAGGTAAATGGCATTCAATTGAAGTGTTTGAGAAAAGAAGAGGCTCACAAGGCAATGGAAGAAATACATGCCGGGGTATGTGGACTGCATATGAATGGGTTGAATTTGTCTTGCAAGAT
This sequence comes from Zanthoxylum bungeanum, assembly GCA_019454045.1. Taxonomy (NCBI): domain Eukaryota; kingdom Viridiplantae; phylum Streptophyta; class Magnoliopsida; order Sapindales; family Rutaceae; genus Zanthoxylum; species Zanthoxylum bungeanum. The sequence continues at coordinate 50,025 of SKCR01014204.1, read as the reverse complement.
TGTAAGACAGGGTTTCTATTGGTTGACCATGGAGACAGACTGTGCAAAGCTGGTAAAACATTGTCATGATTGTCAAGCACACGGTAATTTGAATCATCTGCCGCACACAGAGTTTCATGGGCTATTAAAGCCATGGCCTTTCTCAGCATGGGGAATTGATATGATCGGGGAGATTCGAGCGAGTGCATCGAATGGACATCATTTCATAGTAGTGGCAGTGGACTACTTCTCAAAATGGGTGGAAGCCGAGTCATTTCGTAATGTTACAGTAAAGCAGATGGCAAAGTTCATAGCTCGAAACATCATATGTCGATATGGGATGCCGCATCATGTAGTGACAGATAATAGAGTTCAGTTTCAAGGGGAAACGAAGGCAATGCTATAGAGATATAGGATAGAACATCACAAGTCGTCACCTTACCGGCCGCAGGCAAATGGGGCAGTTGAGGTAGCCAAAAAGACAGTAAAGAAGATATTAGCCAAGATGACAGAGAACTACAAAGATTGGGCTAACAAGCTACCGTATGCCATGTGGGGGTACAGAACATCAGTAAGAACAGCAAAAGGAGCCACGCCTTACTCTTTGGTTTATGGAATGGAAGCAGTACTGCCAGTGGAAGTTGAGATACAATCCTTGAGGGTATTAACAGAAACAGAGTTACCTGAACAAGAATGGGCCGCACAGAGATTTGAACAGTTAGCACTACTGGATGAAAAGAGGCTGAAGTCCTTGCATCACATGCATATATATCAGAAGAGACTAGCCCGAGCATTCAACAAGAAAGTGCATCCTACTAAGATCAGAAATGGTGATTTGGTACTTAAGCAGTCGAGGCCGTCGACAACAGACCCAAGAGGAAAGTGGAGAAAGTAATAGGAAATGGGGCAGTGAGACTGTCAGATTTGGAAGGGAACAAGTTCACCGAGCCGATCAACATGGATAGATTGAAGCAGTATTTTACCTGAGGGAAATAAGACCGAGCAGTCACCAAGGGAATTGACAGAAGACCTGACCCAACGGGATAGGAAACTCATTCATGCATGCATGCATACACGTAATATATTTGCATTCTTTTTGTGTTTGTTCTGTTTTGTAATAACAGGTTTCAAAGAAGAAAAAGAGAAAGCGGGAAAAACAAGCCAACCAGAAGCAGCAACATGACAGTGTCATCAGTTTCAGGGATGAGTCCCAAGGTTGAGGCCCATATCAACATCAGTTTGGGGGCGAGGCCCATGTCAGCATTAGTTGGGGGATGAGTCCCAAGGTCGAGGCCCACATCCGCATCAGTTTTGGGGATGAGTCCCAAGGTCGTGACCCACATCATCAGCAGCAGTTTTGGAGATGAGTCCCAGGATCGTGACCCACACCATCAGCAATTTTGGGGATGCGTCCCAGGGTCGTGACCTACATCATCAGCAGTTTTGGGGATGAGTCCCAGGGTCGTGACCCACATTGTCAGTTGCAGTTATTGGGATACGTCCCAGGATCGAGGTCTACTGCATCATCAGTTTTGGGAATGCGTCCCAGGGTCGTGACCCACATTGTCAGTGGTATTGGGATGCGTCCCAGGGTCGAGGCCCCCGTTGTCCGTTACAGTTATTGGGATGCGTCCCGGGATCGAGGTCCACTGCGTCATCAACTCAGCTCGAGGTAGCAGGTAAGTCAGGTGGCAGCTGGCGAGCCAGGTAAGTAAAAATGCATTGCACGACTTTGATAAGATTGTCATTGTCACACACTGCACAAGTCCCATCAAAATGGGGGCGACTGTAGGCACTGTATTTTTGGATGTAAGTCCTTATGATGAGTCTCATTTGGAGACACTACCTTTTAAATCACGGAAGTCGTGGGAAACGAATGTCGGAAGGGGAAATTCAGAATAAGTATATCATCGGATTCAATTTGCATGTTCACTGCTTTCGTTCGTGCTGCGTTCGTGAACATGTTCGAACGTCAACCAGATTGCGGGCGTTCGTGCAGCATTCCAATCGGCGTTCGAACGGTGTCGGTACTTCTGGTTTTACTGCTAGCCTCACGCCCAAGCCCAATTAGCCCACCAAAACCCACCCAAAAATAATTAAAACATTTAAAACATGTCACAAATTAAAATAATATCCTTCCTAAATTAAATAAATCAAATAAAATCTAAATAATCACATACTAAAATAACAAATCCACTTACCTAAACAAAACAAATCATATACCAAATTAAATAAAACAAATAAACAAATCAAATAAACCTATTCCTAATTTAAACAAATCATGTCCCCAATTAAATATATTTTTTCCTTGTGTGACATTAATTAAATGCCATCTCTTTAATACACAAATCTTATTCCTTTTCAAACATGGATTCACCCTACCCTTTACGAATAAAAGAAACCCAAATCCAACCCTTAGAACCCCTAGCTCATTCACACAAAACAAATCCTAGCATTCACGCATAACTCACATGAAAAGTAAAAGAGAGTCCACGCCAAATACAAGCAGGAAGCAATAAGAAATAATTCTCTTCTCCTCCTTCCTCCATTGCCAAAAATACTAAACCAAAACACCCCCATTACCGCACAAATACAACCTGAAACTGTCCCTTAATATCACCAAAAATAGTCCCTAATAATAGCCATTTACATCACCGAAAATCACCCCTAAAACTGCACTAACACCACAAAAAATCACCATCAAAATAATGACTTTTTTACCACAAAAATAGTAGCATTTTGCCACAGAACAGTGACTAAAAAACAGCAGCGAACACAGTAGTGAAACGGAGTAAAGACAGCGGTCCAAACAATGAAGCATCGAAAGAAAGCAGTGAACCAGCGAACCGGAGGAGTTGCAGAGCGTTAACCCTTCCGACGATCGTGTACCGTACGTCCGAGAGGCGATTTAAAATGTTATACCTGAGGGCACTTGTATTATTCATTTTTATTCATCTTTTAATTGTATTATTTATTTTTTTCGCATGAGAGTCGTTTGTTGATGCATGTTGTGGCCCTTGAATGAATAGAAAATGTGTTGTCTCTTGTGGTATATAGGATAGAAACCAAGACGTAAATTCCGTAGCCGAATCCGAATGGACGGTAGTGCGGTCTTTACTTAGGATACAACTCCACGTACCACTAGAGCAAACGGCACATATTTCGCTTTGTTTTATCTTGTTTTTTTATTATCCACATTTTATATTCCGTCTTTTACTTTCCGTATGTATTTTGCTTGTGTAATGACGATATAGTGCGCATGGGCTTAGTATGTTGGTCTAAAGGTCCTCTATTTGAGAGAAGAAAAGTCTAAAAGACTACCTTTACGACAGTACTTTACCGCGCCGGACGAAGTATGTTCGATTGAATGCGAGATACACTTAATCGGGCATACAAAGTCCCATATCCTTGTCTTATTTATTTTATATGCGTTGTGATGTGATTAGCATGGGCTTAGTATATTGGCCTAAAGGTCCTCTATTTGAGAGAATAAAAGTCCAAAAGACTACCTTTACGACAATACTTTGCCGCGCCTTTTAATATTCCGCCATTTATTTTCTGCAAGTTATCTGTTTATGTGTTGATGATATAGTGCGCATGGGCATAGTATGTTGGTCTAAAGGTCCTCTATTTGAGAGAAGAAAAGTCTAAAAGACTACCTTTACAACAGTACTTTGCCACGCCGGACGAAGTGTGTTCGATTGAATGCGAGATACGTTCAATCGGGCACACGGGGTCCTACATTGTGCATTTGTGTATGTGTTTGCTTCATCTCTCATGCATCAGGTCATGTCCCGTTCGAACGCTTTCTCGAACACTATACGAACGTAAACCTTCTGTTTCCCGTTCGAACGCGGTTACGAACGCTACTCGAACACACATGTATTTTGTTTCATCAGGTCTTGTCCCATTCGAACACGTTCTCGAACGCTATATGAACGTGAACATTCTGTTTACCATTCGAACGCGTTTACTAACGCTACTCGAACGTGCACGTATTTTCTTTATTTTGTCATGCATCAGGTCTGGTCCCATTCGAACACGTTCTCAAACGCTACTCGAACGCGAACCTTCTATTTACCGTTCGAACGCGTTTACGAACGCTACATGAACGCACATACACTGAATTGAGTCTTTTTCATCATATTTCATGCATGATCGCTTATTGGGTGATTTCTCTTGTATTATGTAATGAACCATGCCATTCCATTATTGATACTTTTGCTGTTATCATCCATTTGTATTCCCGTATTTATCTATTTGATGTGTTCGCAAGATTGTGTTCAAGCATGATTTAGGTCGTTAGGATGCTACTTGTTTCTCAAGCATGATTTAGCCATTAGTATGTTATTCCTCTATGCATGATCTTGTTATATCCTTTCGCAATAGGTGTTTCTTTATGTTTATGCTTAGATTGTTATTTATCTTTCGCGTTTGATGATTCAACATGTTCATGAGATTATTGTGTGATATCGTATGTTTGCCGTTATGATGATTACTTTCATACATGTGAACTTAAAAGTAGAATACTCTTGGAAATATGTTGCGTAGATTCGATTAAATTATCACACAAATCATTTCATTACAAGTGGCATAAGTAAGGGAACATTCCGAACCAAACGGTTTGAGGTCTTCCCTTGCGAGGGGTGAGTGCGGCCTTAAATCATTTTCCCGGTTCACACCGGGTGGTGACTCTAGGTTATTTCTCCGGTTTAGTCCCCCGCGGGCTACTCCGTACTCCCAACCGGGCCGCGAGCCCGGGACAGCGTCGTCCAACATCTGTGTCATACACGTGCCTACCCAATTCTCCAGAAATATTCAACGAGGAATATATAATCTTTATCAGGCGTAGTATACTAAGTATTGCGTATTATGATCAAGTATATGATGTCACATGCTAGGCCTAGGGCTGGAATTGTGTCTGCCCCGTACGAAGCATATATCAGATCCCTAGCAACTAGTCTCTGTAATAAGATAATCATGACCTAGTCATACTATCCCGATAGCTATAGCATTTAAGAGTACTAGTTATGTGTCCCTGCGTGATCATCATCTCCATATGACTGAAGTGATACTTCCATCTTGACATCACACCCAATATACTACGATTCTCAGTATACCCAGAAGAGGAGTACACATAACTTGTTAAAGCTCCGGACGACCAAAACCAAAGTATAATGATTGTTGCAAGTATTAGTGATGCAAGTCTCAGGTTAATACCACATACACCTACCCTGATTCGGATTCCCATAGACACATAGTCATAATACCAATGGGACTCCGAGGGGTCTATCCAGAGCGAAGTTGTTCCCGGTCCAATGGCTAACAGAACCTCATATCATACTTGCATAAGTATCCAATACTTAAATATATGAGAACTATGTCGTTAAGCTTCCATAACACGCACAAGTGTAATACTAGCCTAATCCAATTACATAAGTGATAAAAGAGCAATTTTCTTTGTCACATAATTAATTTATACAAATAACACCATATCTTTTACAAATAGTGATGCTATGGGTCATAATTGTCCAACATTATTAAGTCTAAGGCTGAAACCTAAAATTCATTTGTCATGTTTATTTTAAGTTTAACACATCAATCTTATTAATGGCCAAGTAACAAGAAGCATTAAGCTTAAGACTTAATAAATAAACCTTTATATTACCCAAGACATGAAATAACTTCTCATAAACCAGTGATATTGGAATTCATCACAACCCCAGATAACGGGTTTAGTTACGACACATATCTAAGACTAGTAAAAGCTTAAATAAAGTAAATGACATAAAGTAAATGCTGGAAATTAAAAAGGTAAAAATACAATAAAAGAAAATGCTGGGGTTAGAGGATCCACGTTTATTACTTGTATTTTAGATATCTCATTTATTATAATATATTAAATTTGCGTGATAATTACCAACCGACTATAAAGACGATATCCTGATTAAGTCAAATTTATAATTAATTCCAACCGACCATACAAGCAGTATCCATTTTTAGTCAGGTTAAAACCAATTTTAAGATTAAGTCCAACCGACCAAAAAGCCGGTATCCCATTAAGTCAGATTTTAAATAGTTTATATATTATAATTAAGGGAGATTAATCTAAATATTAGTAATAAAAGATTAACCTTTCACCCCAGCAGAGGGAAGTTACCTCCTCATGTTGAATAAAGAAAATAAAGACTAAAAAGTAAAGAAAAGAAAGTACTATTGCAAAATGTAAATAAAATTAAACACTGAAAACTGTAAATAAACAAGCAAGATACAACTTTCTTAGTATTCTTAAGGAATTCCTTAGAAGAAAGTATGAATTGAATTCAGAAATTGACCTCAATTTATAGGCAAATTCGGGCTTCTCGCGTGGCACCTTGCGTATCGCGACGCGCCATTGATTGTTGACACGTGGCATGGCTTTTCCGGAGATGAGGACATGTGGCGTCGGTAGAATTATTAGCTGAATTATTGGCTTGGCGTCGCGACGCGTAAGGGTGTGCGCATCGCAACGCTGACGTCAGCAATGATGTGGATTGTCGGTAGCATGAGATGATGACACGTGTCTGGCGCACTCTAGCATTCAACGTATTTTAACATGGCGCATTTTACCAGGAAATTTACATTTTTACCCTTTTTGTCTATTTTTCGCTGTTTTGGCCCCGAATTGCCTCCAGAGAGTCCTGTTATTTTATTTATCTACAAAATAACACAAAACACATCAAAATATTAACAAAACTCAAGAAACTATACAAAATATTAAGTCCAATGAGTGGGAAATAGTGATATATTTACCACTCATCAAACATCTATTGTTTGTGTCCTTATGATATGAGACTCATCATCTATTCTATTAACATCATATGTCAATCTAGGTGACATACAACAATATCGATCAAGTGATATATTATTGTACTGTATAACAATCACATTTTACCAAGAACTTAATTTAAGACATACATAAATATCGTTGACTCTCATAATCGCAAACGGCTTTTGGATTAAAAATATTCATTTGACATAATGTCTCAAGACATACGTATAAAATATGGATGTAATAATGTGTAGTAAACAAATGCCTTTTATTAATTAATAATAAACTATATTACAAATATTATGCCTTAAACCATTACATCCATAACTGATTTTAGGGCATATACTCTAACATCATCGCCTAATAAATCATCTCAAAATGTGTAATTTTAAAGTAACATCTTGCGTCAATAGGAAAAGCGATGCTAAAATTACAATATTTAGCGTCAGCAACGTTCTTTCGACATAAAAAAATTAAGGCATTTAGTATCGACACTTAATTGTCAAAGTTAAATATATAGAATCATCAAAATTTAGCGTCGAACTTAGTTAACGATGATGTATGTTCATATTTTAGAATCGCCTATTTAGGTAGCGGCGCTAAATGTATAACGTTAAATGTATGACATTTAGTGTCGACTATTTGTGGCGATGCTAAAAAGCTTTTACAAATCCCTACTACCCACGATCACATCTTCTTCTTCATATCTATAACATCCTGCCAGAGGTGTGACGCTTCCAGCATGCGACGAGTTTCCCATCACCCTCAATCTAAGAGTACACTCGTATACAGAATCCTAAGCATATTCATTCACTAGAAGCATACACACAACATAACAGAATATACAAACAGAAACCATACCATATTCCCATATAAAATATTTTTCACTTACATACATGATACATAACTCGGCCTCTAGGCCTGACACATCAACAACACACACATACGAACATGGGCCCAGACTTTGACATCACTCAGACTGGGGTGTTAACGACTTTTGTATGGCTCTCGTCTCTTCCAAAGCACATCCTCAAAATGCATAAACCTGTAACCTGCACAGAAAATACTATAGAGTGGGGGAAATTTAGATCTTATAGAAAACCTGGTGAGTAAACACAAAAACAATCGTAAAAAAAGTACATCATATGCATATACATATATATATAAACACTAACGGAAATATGTCAGATCTAGACAGATGAGCATAACAGTATGGAGGCACCGAACAAGAACATCATAGACATATCATAACAGAAGCTGGAATCCATATACAAATACCTGCAGATACTAAAACAGAAGCTCAAGTTTTTATACACATAAAGAGCAAAATAAAATATGGTAGCCTACGATGGGACAGAATCGATGACGGAATACAAAAATAGAAACTTATAACATAAGAAAATATTATGGAAAAGTACAATGACAGTAACCTATAATAGAATACAGGAACATAAATCATTGACAGATTATGAAAATAGAAACTACGTCAGAATACAGAAATGGAAACCCAAAACAGATTACCGAGAAAAAAATCTACAACAAAAATCAGAACACGACACATAACAGAGTACAGAGTCAGTGAAACACTCACAAGTGGTTGTTTACTACCAAGTATAAGAGTGTTGATGTAATAAAATAGCCTGATAAGTTCGGGATCGATCCAAAAGAAATAGATTTAGTAAAATAAAATACCAATTTGAGTAAAAATGAAAAGTCTGAATTGATAGAAGTGATGACAATCTTTAAATTAGAATGTAACAATAAATTAAAATATTGGGGCTAGACGATCCACTCTTAATATTTCAAATATAAAGAAACTTAATTTTTATAATATATAAATTATCATTATTACCAAGTTAATTTACTTCAGGAACTAATTGTTGAGTGAGGAACGGATAAAACCGAGCGCATAGGAACCCGCCCGAGATCAAATCCCGAGCGAATAATTTTTTTTATTATTATTATCAGCAGTCCTAAAACAGCGGGCAAATTTTCATTCAACTTACAATTTTCAAATACATTAAAAATATTTTCCATGCATTAAAAATTACCATAAGCTAATTAAAAATTTTCAACACACTTTAATACATTTATCAACTTTTGATAAATCATTCAAGCATACACAAATTAATTTCCAACACATAAAAATTAATCTAAGTATACACAATAATTTCCAACACTTGAAAAATTACTCCAAGCATACATAAATTAATACATCAACTATATATTAATTCTTCCAACACTTGAATGCTTCAAATTCTCATATACATGCTTCCAATTAATCCAACAAATCCACAACCATTTTTCTCAACAATAATCAACAACAAATCAACAATAAAATGAACAATAAAATTTACAAATTAAATTTTACCAACAAGCTTTCAACCCTTGCCAATTTGTTGAATCTTTGCCTCCAAGCTTTTCCAAATCCTCCAAGCTTTGAACTCCTTCAAACTCCACCAAATTGAGCTTTCTCAAGAACAAGTTTTGGTGATCAAAAGATGGTTTGATCGATCAAGAATGGCAACCAAGATTTTCCCCAAAATCAACTCTTGAACCCTAAGAAAAATCAAGAACTTCAAGAACACAATTAATCCTTAACACTTAAAGATTAATTTCCATGGTCTTGATTATTTATAGAGTAATATTTGGTGAGATTAGGCTTGGATTTTTGAAAACAAAAACAATCCTTTTCTTATTCTCCCTTGTTCGGCAGAGAGCAGAGGGTAACAAATAATTCCCTTTTTTCTTCGGCAGAAGCAAAAGCAATGAACAACCCCTTTTATTTCTTTTTGGTTTCTATACTCGTTAGTGAGAGAAAAAGCAAAACTCAAGCCAATTTGATTGATTGTTTTTTTTTTTTTTAAATTAAAATTAAGAAAAACAAAAACAAATCATTTAATTAACCATGGTAAGAAAGCATCTTTTCTCTACACCACTTATTTCAAAAAGCAACTTAACCAAGGTTAAAATTAATCTCATCAACTTTAGTTACTAAGTTACCTTTATGAATCATTTAGTTACTTTAACCAAATAATTCAATTTGCTTTACCTTAGTTACTTTAACTAATTAAAAGCTTTATTTGCATAATCTAAGTAATTAATATTATATATTAATTAAAAAATTAAATTAATTCACAAAATAATTACTAATTTAATGTAAATCGAATTTACATTTATTATACAATAAATTTATATCAACTCTTGATATAAAATTAATTAATTCAATTCATCTCATGAATTATCGGATTAAAAAATTTAATCCTAAAAACCCAAAAATACTTTGTCAACATTTGACGAGAGGTCGCCCTAGTGCTCAACGAGTAAACTCAATATAATGGAACTCTATAGGCTCACATTCTGTTGTTACTTATATATATACTTATATATCTCATATACTTGTATATATATATATATATATATATATTATATATACTTGAAGTCCTGCCCACCTACAAATCATGACTAAAACAACACGACACGTCGAACCATACAAGTCGAGGTTAAAACGCTAATGTATAATCCATTCGTCATTATCGTTTCCAATTGAGTAAGGTTATATTTATACTGTCAAAATCTTATCTACTCAATATATAAAACTTTTCATCCTTATATTCCATTAATAAATAATATATGCAAAACTCTTTTCAATATTATTTATAATGTCAAAGAAACAATTTCTTCGACGTACTTTTGGCCAAAAGATTTCCGGAATATACTCTGAAAAATTTTTGGGAACATAATCCAACCATATGGACTGACGAATCCTCAACTTAACACACACTGACCTTCGTGAGCATTGGTCTATACCTAACAGACATCCAGCGGTCAGACCATAAAAGGTCTCTGTCATGCATAGTATCAGCATAGAGGATCACTCACAAGACCACCGTGGTGTCTCAAGTCAAAGGACCACAATAACTACTCAACTCGAAAAGACAACTATTGACAGTTTTATGGAATATCTATTAGTAATCTTTTATGAGTTTTTTTAATACTCATTCAATTAATGAATATCTGCATTTCTATACGAACTTCCGCTAAGCTCACAGTCTGTTAAGACAAACCATATGTCCATTACATATATTGACAATGCACTAGTCTTACCAATATAATGACCGACCCATGTCAATATATCTAGACCATGAATAATTTATATTTTAGAGAATGCGTGATATTTCTTAACACCATTTGCAACTCTTGCAACTATATCACCATATGTTGTAACTCTCGGGTCTTTACTAAATTCATATAAGGTTCCGAGTGTAACTTGAAATCTCTAACTCTTAGATTTACAATATATAAATAAAAGTAAGAGTTTTACCATATAAATAAATAAATAACCATGATGAAATAAATATTATATTGCATAAATATCAAATATTCATACAAAAAGTGAATGGTTCTCGATCACCATTTCCAACACTCCCACTTGATCTAGTGCCATTCACGATGGTATCTAATACCCATGGACTCCACATGTTTCTCAAACACCTTGGCAGTTAAGGCTTTAGTAAGTGGATCCGCTACATTTTCTTCAGTTCATACATTATAGAATACAATATCACCTCTAGCCAAAATTTCTCTAATTATGTGATACTTTCGTTCCACATGCTTAGATTTCTGATGAGCGTGAGGTTCCTTGGCTTGAGCTATCGCACCATTATTGTCACAGAATAATGGAATATGATCTACTATAGATGGGACTACTCTAAGCTCCGCAACAAACTTTTTGATCCAGACAGCTTCCTATGCAGCTTCTGAAGCAGCAATGTATTCTGCCTCGGTGGTGGAATCAGCAGTCGAACCCTATTTGGTGATTTTTCAACTAATGGCTCCGCCATTGAGAGAAAACACAAACCCAGATGTAGACTTTCTATCATTTGGATCAGATTGAAAATCTGAATCCGTGTAACCTCTCAATTGTAAGTCATTTTTTCCATAAATGAGAAACTTATCCTTTGTACCCTTAAGGTATTTCAAAATATGTTTCACAACCATCCAATGGTCCTGACCCGGATCAGATTGATAATGGCTTGTAACACTTATAGCCATGCTGATATTAGGTCTAGTACATAACATGGCATACATTATGCTACCAACAGCGGAAGCATAAGGCTGGCTAAGCATTTTAACCCTTTCATCATCTGTCTTAGGACACATTTTCTTAGACGGATGAATACCATGTTTGAAAGGCACATTGAAAATCTTACAGTCAACGAAGTTCAACCTTTCTAAGATCAAATCAATGTACTTGGATTGAGAGAGTCCTATCAGCCTCATTGCTCTATCTCTATAAAGCTTTATACCTAGTATAAAAGAGGCATGTCCCAAATCCTTCATGGAGAAATTCTTAATGAGATAGGCTTTGACAAATTGTAACATACCTATATCGTTTCCGATAATAAGTATATCATCAACATAAAGCACTAAGAAGACTACCATGCTCCCACTAACCTTTTTATAGACACAGGATTCCTCTTCATTTTTAATGAAACCAGGTGATCTGATCACATCGTCAAAATGAAGATTTCAACTATGGGAAGTGTAGGAAACGCTTTCCTCGTGCAGCGGAAGCGATTAGGGCACACGGATCGGACTTCAAAATTTTTTCTGCTTTCCCCTTCCTTTGGCCGAATCTGTCCAGCAGGTATACTGAAATTTTGCTTCTGTTTCAGACAAGATTTCAGCCCCGGAATGCCCCCGAAACAGTTCCCGAACAGCCCCCAAACTGCAGTGAAATAATGGACTGTTTTGGACCCGTTACACAACGAAACTGCACACAAATCAGCCCCTAATTTGCGTGAACTGCAAGGATGTTTTAGGTTCGATTTTTCACTCAAAATACAACCACAGTACAGCCCTAAAAGGTTCCCTAGGTGTTTCCTAAAATCCCGAATTAAAACGAAACAAACCGAGCCCCGAATCAATTATATGATTCACGGCAATGGACAATAAAATAGTCCCACTGCCGTGAGATAGAGAAGAGGAGAAAAATTTTTTTTGGTTCAACGCCACAAGGTCTTCCGAGCTATGTCTCACAACCAATGGAAATTAGTGTGGGCTACACTCACAAAATAAATCCCTAAACGGTTTAGATATTTTGTCACACAAAATATTTGTTTTTCTTCTTGTTGTTCTTCAATCAAGATCCTCAACTTTTGAGAGAATGGTGAAGATGAAGAAGGTGGTTAGGGTTGCAAAGAATGAGAGAGTGCCAAAAGAAAATCAAATTTTCTTTTTATACTTAGGTCAATTTTGTTTCTTAAACAAAACAACAATCCCCTCCCCATATGGTCAAATTCGGCCAAGGCTAGGAATTAGATTAAATTTTGTAACATCAAATTTTAATTACCATTATTAAAAGATGTTATAAAATTGAATAAGCAATTAACCATATTGAAAGTCATAACTTCCAATAATAATGCAAATGATTATTTTGCTTCCAAAATAATCAAATCCATTCCCTCTTCATGCCTTATATTTTCGGCCATTACAAGATGTAGTAGCTAATTTTTCATTTAATTTTGTAACAACTCATTTACTTACCTTTAAGCAAATACATGTTACAAATATGAATAGTAAATATCCATTTAAATGAATTAACTACCAAAGTAATATCAAGGGTTTCCAAAACCCATAAATATGAAATTCCAACTTTAGCCTTCATTTAAATTATATCATATATAATTTAATTATTAATAATAAATAATTATCATATAATTATTTATTATAAAAATTATACATTAACTTTTAACATATAGTTCCAAGTGTCACATAATTAATATTATTAATCATATTAATAATATTTATCCTTTTGTAAGTATATAATTGGACTATCCAATTATACTAAATCCGCTATAGTATATTGAGCTAGCACGGGGACCAAATGGACCTACGGTTCCGAGCTCCAATAATCTCGAAATATTAATTAAGCTCTTAATTAAATATTCTGAATTATTAACTCCGGGTTATTCCACTAAAAACCCGAAGTTGCACTCTCGTTGCCGTAGATGATATATTAAGCCGAACCAAGTCGGTGTCCATCGATATAGTCATTACATACGAATTGCCCTTTCACGAGTATCTCGTAATTAGAGTCGGGTCATAATGTCCGTTATACCCCTCTAATTATTTTTACCTTAAGTACCATTGATTCTCTAATGAACGATTTATTCATAACTATTATGAATTTTAATCTTTCTATTCGTAATAGAAAAATTTGAGCGCTCAAATCGTTCAAGCACCGAATCAAACCTTAAGAAAGATACTCTCATACTTCTCGCAAGAAGGATTGAACTCCATGTCTATGTAAAACGTTCCCACCTACACAACAGACCATACCCCCAAAGTACGTAGCTATTGGTCGGGACTGCAACACCAATTTCACCTTTATAAATCAAAGGACATAGCCTGCCATGCAGGAGTTCGTAGTACTCTCAGGATTAAGATCAATCCATATATGACCTTCTAGTAGATCGAAATGACTTTCTTTTTTTAACGGATATTAAAAGAATGTCATTTCCATCTAGGTCCAGTCCTATATGATCACATCATACAAGGTGCCTCCATTCTCATGTTTCTACATGGACGATCCCGGATTAAGGTCGCCATACAAATATAGAATGGACCGCATCTATAGATAAACCACAAACAAAGTACCCGCTTTGTTTGCTCTCTATGGACTATTTAAGATTACAAATTTCAGACTTAAATCCTCTTGTGTATGACACTCATACACTAAGTCTGAAGACACATAAGTAATATAGGGTATTCAAGATGATATATAATATGCCAAAATTAAACAAACACTTTGATAAATGAATAATGCATCTTTTAATTTCAAAACAAATAAAATCGTTTACATCACATGTAGCTCTAGGGCATACATCCCAACATTCGCCCACTTGTAGTAGAGAAAATGGGACATTTCACGTAATCCTAGACCATCTAGGTGACCTTCAAACACTTTAGCCGACAAGGTCTTTGTAAACGGATCTGCCAGGTTCCTATGAATTTCCTCTCTATATGATTTTCCCTATTGTGGCTTCTTGGTTCTTTGGAGTTTACCACCGCACCACTATTATCGCAATAGAGTGTGAGTGGCCATATCTGGAGCAACTTCCAGATCTCCCAAGAATTTACGGAGCCAGACTGCTTCCTTAGCTACTTCACAAGCTGCTACATATTCAGCCTCCATGGTGGAGTCAGCAATGCAAGATTGCTTTATACTCCGCCATACTATAGACCCACCACCTAGGGTGAACACTGATCCAGATGTTGATTTCCTAGAATCGACACTGTCTGAAAATCAGAGTCTGTATATCCCCTTAGGATCATATCCTCACCGGAATACACAAGCATATAATCTCTCGTTCTCTTAAGATACTTGAGAATGTGTTTCACAGCCACCCAATGATCCAATCCTGGGTTTGAATGAAACCTACTGACTACTCCCATTGCAAAATAGATGTCCAGTCTTGTGCATAATGTAGCATATATGAGACTACCAACTGTTGATGCGTATGGGATATGCCTCATTTCCTCAACATCTTGAGGTGTTTTAGGAGACTGTTCATTTGACAAATGAATTCCGTGCCGATAAGGCATATTACCTTTCTTGGAATTCTGCATCCCAAATCGCACCAGGATATTGTCGATATAGGATGCCTGAGACATAGCTAACAGTCGTTTCTTGCAATCCCGAAGTAACAGAATCCCAAGAACATAACTGTCATCTCCCAAATCTTTCATTTGGAATTGGTTAGCTAGCCAGGTTTTCACGTCTGATAATATCCTTATATCATTCCCAATGAGTAAATATCATCGACGTATAAAATAAGAAAAACCACATTCCCGTCAATGACGCGCTTTTATACACAAGGCTCATCAACATTCTGCTCAAAATCATAAGACTTGATCGTGGTATCAAATCTTATATTCCAAGATCGAGATGCCTGCTTGAGTCCATAAATGGACCTTTGTAGCTTGCAAACTTCTTGCTATTGACCTTGGGCGATAAACCCCTCTCGTTGTATCATACAGATACTCTCATCAAGATTGCCATTCAATAATGCAATCTTGACATCCATTTGCCAAATTTTATAGTCATAATATGCGGCAATGGATAGAAGAGTGCAGATGGATTTAAGCACGGCTACTGGCGAGAAAGTTTCCTCACAGTCAACTCCCTGTTTCTAGGTATAACCCTTGGCCACTAGTCTAGCCTTGAAGGTCTGTACCTTCGCATCTAATCCTCTATTCCTCTTGTAGATCCATTTGCAACCTATGGGTTTTAGACCATCAGGTTGGACTACAAGTTCCCAGACTGAGTTGGAGTACATGGACTCCATCTCTAGGTTCATGGCTTTGAGTCATTCCTCTTTGTCAGAATCATCCATTGCAATAATATAGGTCAATGGATCATCTATGCCATCGTTGGATGCGACAACTTGTGCCTCTCTAATCCCAAGGTAGCGATCAGGTTGTCGTACAACCCTCCCACTGCGTCTAGGCGGTAGATCATTCTGACGAGCTTGCATCTGACTCTCAAAAGTCGAAGGTGCTATGTATTTGTCAACTTTCATTGACGATGGCGTGCTGGTCGAACCAGTAAGTAACTCCTCGAGTAACATCTTACTTCGAGGCTTGAACTCCCTCATATAGTCCTCCTCTAGAAATGTAGCATTTGTCAATACAAATACTTTGATATCATAAGGACTGTAGATGAATCCACACATAGTCTCCTTAGGATAGTCTACAAATAGGCACACCTAAGAATGTGGCTCCAACTTTGTGGTCTTATTCTTCAGCACATGTGCTGGACACCCCCATATGCGGAAATGTCATAAACTAGTTTTACGACCATTCCATAACTCTAAGGGAGTCTTAGGAACAGACTTAGATGGAACTACATTAAGGATATGCAATGCGGTTTGCAGTGCATATCCCTAGAATGAACTAGGTAATGAGCTATAACTAAATATAGATCTCATCAAGTCTAGTAGGGTCTGATTTCTCCTCTTTGCAACAACATTTTATTGTGGTGTTCCAGGCGCTGTGAGCTGGGATACTATCCCATGCTCAACTAAGAATTCCTTGAAATTTATATCAAGGTATTCTCTTCCACGATCCGATCGTAGAGTTTTGATTGTCTTACCTAATTTGTTCTCAACCTCAGCACGATACTCTTTGAACTTTTCAAAGGTATCTGATTTGTGATGCATTAGGTAAACATACCTATATCTAGAATAATCATCAATAAATGTGACGAAGTATTCATAACCTCCTCGGGTTTTTACATTCATCGGTCCGCGAACGTCAAATATATTAGCTCAAGTGGTTGACTGACTCTTATACATTTTCTAGTAAAATGTCTCTTGGTCATTTTTCCTTCAAACAGGATTCGCATACCGGTAAAGTCCCGAGCTTTAACTGGTTTAAGGCTCCGTTCTTTATCAATCTGTCTATCCGATCAAGGTTGATATGACCAAGTCTAAGACGCCATAGATATGTGTCATCATGAGAAATCTTTTGCTATTTAGTTTTAGGTTTCTCAACCTAAAATATGTCAGTATTGAGCAGTGGCTTATGTGTTAATAGTCTTAACACATACAAGTTATCTCCTAGTTTCCTTAGCATATAGGCAATCCATTTATGAAATAATAACTATTATTATTAGATAAAATGATAACCATCATGCAATAGTTTTGCAACAAAAATTAAATTTCCATGATAAAACAGAAACAAACACCATTTTGTTTAAATTCAAATAACTTTTATTTGAAAAATTGAAAACTGATAACTCCACTACTTTACTGAAACAGCATCCTCTGTCCTGACTCTTATAGTAAAGTTACCTTCAGCAAGGTCTTTACGTACATCAAATGGCTATACCTTCAGCTTTCCCAGTGTTATTCTTCTTTTGAAGACTTGACAACATTTGTCTTAGTACTGGGCTTACGAGGATCCAGTAGCATGGACTCGTAAAGGGTGAGCTCATTAAGCAGTTGTGTCAAAGTAAAAGTCAACTTGTTCATAACACAGTTGCTTTTAAATTGTAGGAAACTCTTCGGAATAGTTTCCATAATCATGGTCACCTGGCTACGCTCTTCAATACGAGCTCCATGGGTCTCAGCAGTGTTGAGATAGGTCATCATCTTCAAGACATGCTCTCGGAATGATGTCTCATCCTTCATCCTAGCAGTCATCGCTGAGACCATGGCCTCAAGGCATTGACGCTCCGAAGGCTACCCAAACATGCCCTGCAATGACTTCATCATCTGAGATGTTAGAGCCATTGGTTCATGCTTTGCAGTACGAACCTCAGACATCCCTGCTAGCGAGTAGCAACGGGCTTTCTCATTTGCTGTGACCTATTTTGGTAAGTATCGCACACAGCTTGGCCAGCATTTCTGGCCGGCTCGGCAGGACTCTCCTCCGTCAGGAAAAATTTTAGGTCTTCACAGACCAGGATAACATTCATGTTACTTTTCCACTTAACATAATTTTCTTCCGTTAGTTTGTCGTTTGAGAGTATAGAAATAAATGGAGAAACCATGGCTGGAAAATAAAATAAACATGCATTTAACATTCATTCATCGCATATTAAAATCATCAAATAATTTTAGCATAAAATTAAACATGATGCATGAACCATGAATAATGAATTAGAAACCTAAGAGAATTACCATGCCACGGAAATCTGTCATCCCACAAGTAAGTGCCGCCGTAGGGTAGGTCAAGTATTGTATGATAGATCGAGACAATCTCAGCCAATTTAATATATACAAGAACAACTCTTATTCCTATATTAACCAACTACCATTTCATTCGATCTAGGAATTTTATTAACAGTTAATTATTCCTTTGTGAGTGTAACCCGTCATTTCGGGATTCTTGGACTTAACGAGTGAAGTGCCACCGTAGGGTAGGTTAGTTCACAAGATACATCTAGAATCCTTATCCTCTCGGAACCCAAACCTTATATTGACTCAAATAGACACCATCCGTAGGGGGACGAAAATAAAACCGTCTCGAGGCGCCTTTTGAATCTCACGTTTTTGGACTAACAACGGAGATCGCGGGATATACTGTCATATATCCCTCTCCCACTCACTATTTTAAAAATAAAGGTTTCTATCTAAAATATCTAATATTTTATTTTAACTAGTGTGGATAAATTTATGGCGGCTAAATCATAATTTTTATTTACACTAGTCTGTCATAAGTGAGCTAATCAATTTTAACTATTAAATTGTTAATCAGTAATATTTCATTAGTCTCTACTAATAGTTTTACTCAGTTAAACTAATTTAATTAGAGTGGTATTAGTGAGCTATTATATTTAACTCTTAAAATACTATACACTAATAAGTTTAAAATTTATGGAATTCTAAAAGGTCAAAATTTTAATTAAACATTTTAATAAATCTTAGTGCGTTATAAAATCCAATGGTACGTGGAATTGTATCCCGAGTGCAGACCATATTACCGTTCATTCGGATTCGGCTATGGAATTTATATCCGGGTTTCCATCATATATACCAATGGAATTTATTATGCACCAATTAAGCCCAATATATTAGAATTCAAATTTTAAACCATAAATCCAATTAATCTAATTAATTGATTTCTATGCATATCATATTTTAATTTAAACATTTTAAATAACATAAAATCATATTTTTATGTGTACAATGATAATGCATCTATGACATGTTATGGCATGTAAAATTCAAGAGTGGGCATCCTAAGCTATATGACATGTTATTCAAACAATTCGAAATAAACATACATATAACATAAAAAATATTTTGCATTGACCGGGCTCTTATTTTTCCTATACTAATCTAATTAGTACATAAGATTCACCAAGGCATTCCTTGGTCTACAAATCCCGCTTCAAAGTGGTGTTGGCTTCTTTTGAAACTTCGGTGCTCTAAATTACAAAAATTGAAATTTTACATTGAAAAATAAAATTACAACAAATGTAAACAATGGCCTTATGGCCTTACATCCCAAAAACAAAACCAACTACAAAAAATAAGAGTCGGAAAAATTTACGACCAATGCAAAATTCATTCATCACATGAAATAACAAAAACATTCATCATATGAATATCACAATATGCCCACTCATCTAAACATGCATATAATATTTATAACTCATATAAATATATTAAAAACATAAACTTTAAATGAAAAAGAAAAGGATTAAGATAACTTTTCAACCTCGCTCTTAAAAGTTAATATATGGTTTATATAATAAATGATTATATGATAATTGTTTATTATTAATTATTAAATTATATTTGATATAATTTAAATGAAGGCTGAGGTTGGAATTTCATATTTATTGGTTTTGGAAACCCTTGGCATTACTTTGGTAGTTATTTCATTTAAATGGATATTTACTATTCAAATTTGTAACATATATTTACTTAAAGGTAAGTAAATGAGTTGTTACAAAATTAAATGAAAAATTACCTATTATAACTTGTAATTGCCAAAAATTACAAAGCTTTGGAAGGGAAGAGTTGTTTTAATTTTGAAAACAATTTACCCTAAGTATAAAAGAAAATGTGATTTTTGTTTTTTCCTGACCCCTCTTTCAAGAAACCCTAGCCACCTTTCTTCATCTTCTCCAAATCCTCTCAAGAGTTGAGAGAAAAAACAAAAACAAAAACAAGAAGAAGAAGATATTAAATAAAAAATTGAGTGTGATTTATAATCTCTAAATAGGTTAGGGATTTATCTTGTGAGTATAGTCCACCCTACTTTCCGTTGGTAACGAGACATAGCTCAGAAGATCGAGTGGTAGACCCGATCCGTCACATATTGTCCACGATAATGATACATCTCTCGGCACCACAATCACACGCATGAGAGATGAATAGACACAAGACTGGACCTGCTAGTTGTGTGCGTGACTGGATCTTTTTCATGGCTCATGTTGGATGAGTAGTTGTGCACAAGATCAAAAGCCATTGACGCATATTGATGAAAGATGCAATTCTGGAGGAATTATACAAATTATACATTAACTTTTAACATATAGTTCCAAGTGTCACATAATTAATATTATTAATCATATTAATAATATTTATCCTTTTGTAAGTATATAATTGGACTATCCAATTATACTAAATCTGCTATAGTATATTGAGCTAGCACGGGGACCAAATGGACCTACAGTTCCGAGCTCCAATAATCTCGAAATATTAATTAAGCCCTTAATTAAATATTCCGAATTATTAACTCCGGGTTATTCCACTAAAAACCTGGAGTTGCACTCTTGTTGCCGTAGATGATATATTAAGCCGAACCAAGTCGGTGTCCATCGATATAGTCATTACATACGAATTGACCCTTCACGAGTATCTCGTAATTAGAGTCGGGTCATAAAGTCTGTTATACCCCTCTAATTATTTTTACCTTAAGTACCATTGATTCTCTAATGAACGATTTATTCATAACTATTATGAATTTTAATCTTTCTATTCGAAATAGAAAGATTTGAGCCCTCAAATCG
Organism: Zanthoxylum bungeanum; assembly: GCA_019454045.1. NCBI lineage: Eukaryota > Viridiplantae > Streptophyta > Magnoliopsida > Sapindales > Rutaceae > Zanthoxylum > Zanthoxylum bungeanum. Next base: position 28,702 of record SKCR01014204.1, on the reverse strand, counting down.
TTCAAGCACCAAATCAACCCTTAAGAAAGATACTCCCCTACTTCTCGCAAGAAGGAGTGAACTCCATGTCTATGAAAAACGTTCCCAGCTACACAACAGACCATGCCCCCAAAGTACGTAGCTATTGGTCGGGACTGCAACACCAACTTCACCTTTGTAAATCAAAGGACATAGCCTGCCATGCAGGAGTTCGTAGTACACTCAGGATTAAGAGCAATCCATATATGACCATCTAGTAGATCGAAATGACTTTCTTTGTTTAACGGATATTAAAAGAATTTCATTTCCATCTGGGTCCAGTCCTATATGATCACATCATACAAGATGACTTCATTCTCATGTTTCTACATGAACGATCCGGATTAAAGTCGCCATACAAATATAGAATGGACCGCAGCTATAGATAAACCACAAACAAAGTACCCGCTTTGTTTGCTCTCTATGGACTATTTAAGATTACAAACTTCAGACTTAAATCTTCTTGTGTATGACACTCATACACTAAGTCTGAAGACACATAAGTAATCTAGGGTATTCAAGATGATATATAATATGCGAAAATTAAACAAACACTTTGATAAATGAATAATGCATCATTTTATTTCAAAACACAAAAAATCGTTTACATCACATGTAGCTCTAGGGCATACATCCCAACAGGAAGCTTGTTTAAGTCCATAAATAAACATTTTAAGCTTACATACCAGATTAGAAACTTTGGCGAATGCGAATCCCTCGGGTTGTTCCATATGGATATCTTCCTCCAGATTTCCATTCAGAAAAGCCGTTTTCACATCCATCTATCAAATTTCATAATCATAGTGTGCGGCAATAGCTAATAAAATCCTGATTGACTTAAGCATGGCTACAGGAGAAAAGGTTTCCTCATAATCAATACCTGATTTCCGAGTATATCATTTTGCTACTAGTCGGGCCTTAAAGGTTTCAACCTTTCCATCGGGCCCCCGCTTCCACTTGTAAACCCATTTACAACTGATAGGAAAAATTCTGTCGGGAAGCGGAACCAAGTCCCAGACTTGATTATTATACATTGAGGCAATCTTCGATTTCATAGCTTCCAGACATTTTTCCGCATCGATGTCTAACACGCATCTCTGTAGGTTAAAAGATCTTTTTCTTCAACTAAGAAAACATCGAGGTTATCATCAGATGACATCCCGTATCTGATAGGGAGTCTCGATATCCTTTCTGACCTACGAGGTGGTTGTGGCAAAGGTATTTTATCTTCCTGAACTTCCGGTTCTATCGTTGATTCAATGTTACTTTGATTGACTTCATCTAAATCAATCATTCTATGATCTGCACTTTCTAACACAAATTGTGTTTCTAAGAAAGTTACATTTCGAGCAACGAACACATTTCGGTTCTCGGGACCATAGAACTGATATCCCATGGAATTTTTAGGATATCCAATGAATCGACACATGTACCCTCTAGGTGTAAGTTTATCCCGCTGTGCAACTCTTACATAGGCAGGACAACCCCAAATCTTAACATACTTAAGACTCGGTTTTCTTCCAGTCCATAACTCATACGGAGTACTCGGAACGACTTTCGATGGAACTTTGTTCAGAAGATGAGCGGCAGTGTCTAGAGCATGACCCCACAAGTATATTGGTAGATCAGTGAAACTGATCATTGATCGAACCATATCTAATAAAGTTTGATTCCTCCTCTCCAAAACACCATTATGTTGAGGAGTGCCTGGAGGAGCATATTGAGCGAGAATCCCATTCTCTTTTAAATAACTCACGAACTCACTGCTCATGTACTCACTGCCTCGATCTGATCGAAGGCATTTCAAGAGTTTTCTGGTTTGTTTCTCTACTTCAAATCGGTATTCTTTGAACTTTTCAAAAGTTTTCGATTTGTGTTTCATAACAAACACATAACCATATCGTGACAAATCATCAATAAAAGTTACAAAGTATTGAAACCCACCCATGGCAGCATGATTTATAGGACCACATACATCAGAATGCACAAGTTCCAATAAATCATTAGCATAGTGTCCAACACCACTAAATGAGGATATGGTCATTTTACCTTGAATATAATATTCATAAACTGGTAAAGGTTCTATGGTTAGATCCGATATCATACCATCCTTAACTAGTTTGGTTAGGCATTTTATGCCTATATGACCTAATCTCATATGCCAAAGTTCTGTGTTATTTATTTCACCCGATCTTTTCCTTTTAGATTTCTCTATATTAGAGACATCATGATTTTTTGTTAGAATGTAATGACCATCAACCATGGGACATGAAACAAGCAAAACATTCATATTATCATATAAACTCAAAAGACCATCTTCAATATTTACATGAAATCCTTCGCTGTCAAGTATAAGAAGTGATATGATTTGTCGTATCATAGTTGTCATAAAATAACAGTTATTAAGTGTTATATTAAATTCACCAGAGAGTTTCAAAAACAAAATTCCTACCGCTTCAACTTGTAGAGAATCTTCATTCCCTACTAACAGCTGGATCTCTCTCGGCTTTAGTCTTCTAGTTACCCACATATCCTATAACGAATTACAGATATGAGAAGGACAATCGGTTTCTAACACCCAAGTTGAACTAGAATCAAAAGCAAGTGTAATGTCGATAATAGGAAATCAAATACCTGATGGAGCTTTCTTCAAAGAAGATTAATATTTTGGACAGTGGCGTTTCCAGTGTCCAATCATGTCGCATTGGAAACATTTTCCTTTTGAAACATCTGTCTTCACCTTCGGTTTAGAAACCCTTGCGGAAGAAACCTTTGGACCTTTACCTTTACCTTTAACTTTCTTATTCTTTTTCTGTTTCTTCCCAGCCAGCTTTTGAGAAGCCTGAGAAGGTCCAGAAGAAGAAGCACCAGTGATCATGAATGCAGAACTACTCTTATTCATGTCATCTTGAGCTGTCAGCAACATATTTTGCAACTAGAATATGTGGGAAGCATCTTATGCATGTTAAAGTTAACGATAAAGTTAGGAAGAGACGCGAGAATCAAACTATTCCCGAGGTGATTGTCAATAGGAATATCCATCCTTTCGAGCTCTTCGATACAGTCTATTAGCTTCATCACATGTGGGCTAACAGGTTTTCCCTCCGGGAGGAAAGTATGAAAAATCTCGACAGCCACCATATACATCTCTACCTGAGGTCGATCACTGAATAGTTTCTTCAAATACAACAAGATGGATCCGGAATCAAGCATCGGCATGTACTTCCTCAGTAGTTTCGGTACCATAGATCCCAAGATGTATGACCGGACTTTCCGATCATCATCCTTCCATATGTTGAATGTCTCACGTTCTTCATCTAAAGTATCATCTGAAACCCTTGCGGGCATTGGACGATCTAGAACATATTCAAGTTGCTCTGCTTGGAAAAGAATACGAAGATTCATAAGCCAAATATTATAGTTAACAGCACCCTGGAGCTTATGCGTATCAAGTATACGCGAAAGCGGGTTCGACACAGACATTCTGTCTACACAAGGATAAAATAAAGCAGAAATTAATATTTAAATATCATGATAAAACACTAAATAGAATATGGATTTACTTTTTCTATAAAGTGCCCTTACATTGTTTTACATATTCTTTATAATCTCTACAAACAAGAATACAAAAATTTAACTCTTAAATCTCACAATACAAAGTAGATCATTCTTGACATTTACGCAAGTCTCACGCTTTAGCAATATTGACCATTGTAAATTCGAGAAGGTAGACAATTATTGTCAATTGCATCTCATGCAACTCTTATATTCGGTCCTAAATCGAATCTCATCCTCACGCTTTAGCAATATTGGATAGTTAAATTTTTAGATCAACTTGTCTATCGCCGAAAGTAAGATACTAATATTAACCTCACGCTTTAGTAATATTGGATAATACTTTCTCTTAAATTCGACTCATCTCATGCTTAACCGGCATAGTACAAAATATTATAACCAATCCCTCACGCTTTAGCAATATTGGGAATAATCACAATGGTTTCACTAACACCGTATATACAAGCCGGACCATGTCATATTTTCAACTAAAATAATGACACTTAATGATCTAGCGTAGAGATTTTTCCAAAGTCAAATGCATACAAATATGTAAAATATATGCATGTCCAAAAATGCCTAAAGCATGTAATTCACAATTAAATGTATGCATGGGCAATTTATAACATTGAGAAAAATTGTAAGGAACATGAACAATTAGAAGCACGTATCGCTCTGATACCACTTGTTGAGTGAGGAACGGACAAAACCGAGCGCAGCAGAACCCGCCCGAGATCAAATCCCGAGCAAATAAATTTTTTTATTTTTTTTTATTATCCGCACTCCTAGAACAATGGGCAAATTTTTATTCAACTTACAATTTTCAAATACATTAAAAACATTTTCCATGCATTAAAAATTACCATAAGCTAATTAAAAATTTTCAACACACTTTAATACATTTATCAACTTTTGATAAATCATTCAAGCATACACAAATTAATTTCCAACACTTAAAAATTAATCTAAGTATACACAACAATTTCCAACACTTGAAAAATTACTCCAAGCATACAAAAATTAATACATCAACTATATATTAATTCTTCCAACACTTGAATGCTTCAAATCCTCACATACATGATCCAATTAATCCAACAAATCCACAACCATTTTTCTCAACAATAATCATCAACAAATCAACAATAAAATGAACAATAAAATTTACAAATTAAATTTTTTCAACAAGCTTTCAACCCTTGCCAATTTGTTGAATCTTTGCCTCCAAGCTTTTCCAAATCCTCCAAGCTTTGAACTCCTTCAAACTCCACCAAATTGAGCTTTCTCAAGAATAAGTCTTGGTGATCAAAATGTGGTTTGATCACTCAAGAATGACAACCAAGATTTTCCCCAAAATCAACTCTCGAACCCTAAGAAAAATCAAGAACTTCAAGAACACAATTAATCATTAACACTTAAAGATTAATTTTCATGCTCTTGATTATTTATAGGGTAAAATTTGGTGAGATTTAGGCTTGGATTTTGGAAAATAAAAACAATATTTTTCTTGTTTACCTTGTTCGGCAGAGAGCAGAGGGTAAAATGCAATTCCCATTTTTCTTCGGCAGAAGCAAAAGCAATGAACAACCCCTTTTATTTCTTTTTGGTTTCTATGCTCGGCAGTGAGAGAAAAAGCAAAAGTCAAGCCAATTAGTTTTTTGTTTTTTTGTTTTTAATTAAAATTAAGAAAAACAAAAATAAATCATTTAATTAACCATGGTAAGAAATCATCTTTTATCTACACCACTTATTTCAAAAAGTAACTTAACCAAGGTTAAAATTAATCTCACCAAATTTAATAACTAAGTTACCTTTATGAATCATTTAGTTACTTTAACCAAATAATTCAATTTGCTTTACCTTAGTTACTTTAACTAATTAAAAGCTTTATTTACATAATCTAAGTAATTAATATTATATATTAATTTAAAAATTAAATTAATTCACAAAATAATTACTAATTTAATGTAAATCGAATTTACATTTATTATACAATAAAATTATATCAACTCTTGATATAAAATTAATTAATTCAATTCATCTCATGAATTATCGGATTAAACAATTTAATCCTAAAAACCCAAAAATACTTTGTCAACATTTGACGAGAGGTCGCCCTAGTACTCAACGAGTAAACTCAATATAATGGAACTCTCTACGCTCACGTTCGGTTGTTACTTATATATACACTTATATATCTCATATACTTGTATATATATATATGCATGAAGGCTTGCCCACCTACAAATCATGACTAAAACAACACGGCACGTCGAACCATACAAGTCGAGGTTAAAACCCTAATGTATAATCCCTTCGTCATTACCGTTTCAAATTGAGTAAGGTTATAGTTATACTGTCAAAACCTTATCTACTCAATATATGAAACTTTTCATCCTTATATTCCATTAATAAATAATATATGCAAAACTCTTTTCAATATGATTTATAATGTCAAAGAAACAATTTCTTCGACGTACTTTTGGCCAAAAGATTTCTGGAATATACTTTGAAAAATTTCTGGGAACATAATCCAACCATATGGACTGACGAATCCTCATCTTAACATACACCGACCTTCGTGAGCATCGGTCTATACCTAACAGACATCCAGCGGTCAGACCATGAAAGGTCTCTGACATGCATGGTATCAGGCATAGAGGATCACTCACAAGACCACCGTGGTGTCTCCAGTCAAAGGACCACAATAACTACTCAACTCGAAAAGACAACTATTGACAGTTTTATGGAATATCTATTTGTCATCTTTTATGGGTTTGTTCAATACTCATTCAACTAATGAATATATGCATTTTTATACGAACTTCCGCTAAGCTCACAGTCTGTTGAGACAAACCATATGTCCATTACATATATAGACAATGCACCAGTCTTACCAATATAATGACCGACCCATGTCAATATATCTAGACCATGAATAATTTATATTTGAGAGAATACGTTATATTTCTCAACACCATTTGCAACTCTTGCAACTATATCACCATATGTTGTAACTTTCGAGTCTTTACTAAATTCATATAAGGTTTCGAGTGTAACTCGAAATCTCTAACTCTTAGAGTAATCTAACTCTTAGATTTACAATATATAAATAAAAGTAAGAGTTTTACCGTATAAATAAATAAATAACCATGATAAAATAAATATTATATTGCATAAATATCAAATATTCATACAAAAAGTGAATGGTTCTCGATCACCATTTCCAACACTAATTATGCCAAAACATATAAAACCAACCATATATGTGGTGACAACATTTGTCTATAACAAGTCCAGTTAGGTACTCACTTATGCCAATTATATAAAACCAGCCTTAAAATCAGTAACAAAGTTTGTCAATAATTAGTCCATATTTAAATATTAGTCTTCATATTACAATTCATATATTATAATATAAGTAAGAATAATCTATATTCTCATATTAAAAGTAAGATTAATCTATATTCTTATATTAAGAGTAAGATTAATTTATATTCTCATATTAAAAGTTCCATCCTTTACCACAGCAGAATGAAATTAGCTATTCATACTTTGAATATAAAAAATTCATAATTTTATTAATGAAAGAAAAAATAGATTACAAGAAAAATAAAACACACAAGACACTTCTTCCAAATTCTTCAAGAGAGAAAATGAAAGAAGAATGATGAAAATGAGATGTGAGCACCTATATTTATAAAAGAATGTGCTCATCCCTCAATTTTGAATTACAACTTTCCAAATCAAATAAAAAAATATAACTTTTTACTAATTTATTTTCTTCTTTTCCTTTTTTTTATTTTTTATTTTTTCGCAGTTGATCATTTTACAAACATTTGTCACAATCTTTCAACTTTTATTTTTTATTATTTTATTTTCTAATAGTTAAAATTATATGCAACACATATTGTCTTCTTCACCAATTTCGACCTTGAAAACCTCAGAACTAGAAAATCTAGAACTAGATATTTGTGTTTTCTTTCATCTAGAACTAGAATCGCCTCAATCAGATATTTGAGTAAAACGTTATGGCCAAAATATAAAATTGCGCAAAGTTGGAATTTCTGAAATTGTACATAGTTAGAACGTCATTTCAAGTTTTTGGCCTCCAAAATCCAAATGTCATATCCATTTTTCTAGTTATGCATCCAAAATATTATTTCACCAACATAAGAAATAAAAATAATAATAAAAATATATAGAACATAAATTTAATTAGTATTTAACAAATGTGCTAAATTAAGGGATTAATGAAACTACAATGGTAAAATAATTAATTTTCCTTTTTATAAATGTACACTTTTAGTGTTCATCACACCCCTCAACCAGCTTATTACTAGTCTGTAGTAATTTAAGCGAAAACTAAAAAGATAAATTCTTATTCAAGTTAGTAATTGTTTTAATTCTTTTTAAATTATCAACTAAGCAAATTCTCTTGTACTTTTTACCCTTATTGCATACACATATAAGATAAAGTATCAATCAATTCATTGTGCCCACAATATTCACATGTCTTGTTGAAAAGAGAATAATATTTTTATCATAAAGTTATATCAAAATTCACACCCTTTAGCAATTGTAGTTTATTTATTTACAAAAATAGCTTTTTTTTTTCTAATAATACATATTTAACCCTTGTAACGAGCTTTGGAACAGTAACTCCTAAACCAGTTGGCTTTAGGTCATTAGGTGTTAAGACACCACTATGGACTTAATTGCTCGGATCTCAGATGTCAAAAGAAGATGTGTATGATTTCCTTAAGTTTTTTGTTTAATCCATGTAACGAGCTTTGGGCCATTGACTCCCAGACTAGTTGGCCTTAGGGTACTAAATATTAAAACACCCCTACAGACTTAATTTCTCGAGTTAGAGAGGTTAAAAAATTGAACTTATTCACAAATTTTTTTAATTAAAACAACTCAAACCCTGTCATTTTACATAAACGATCACTGCTTACTGAGGTAAGATGTCTGACCGGCGTGATCACACACGTATAACGCAAGTGCACGTATCGCTCAAGTAGTATAAAAATATTGATCCCACGAGGACTTAATTCCTATTGTTGTTATTAATTATTGATTCTATTTATTTACAGGTATCTAATTAGAGGGAGAAGAGAATGATTGCATATTGGTTGGTTGCATGTGGATTTGCTAAATAAATAAATAAATACAAATACAAAATAAAACAAAGGAAATTAATAATAAAGAAAATAAACATCTATGGTTATGACTCCACACAATATTATTCTAATGATGAATTGATTCCCTTATATATGTGTAATAAATTAGATTGCTAACCTGGAACATGAAGATATACAAAAGCCTCTTCTGATGGTCAGATGCAAACACCAAGTATAACCCAATTAATCATATTCCTATGTTAACCAAGTTACCTGAATTCATTAAGTTCAAGTTGTTGGACAATTATGACCCGTAGCATCACTATTTGTACAGACACATGGTGTTGTTGTACAAATTAACTATGTGAGAAAGGAAATTGCTCTTTTATCATTTGTAATTGGATTACTCGGATATATAAATGATAAAAGTCTTTATGATTAGTTCCGGATGAATAAGATATGAGACATTATTAATCCACAAAGATTTAATCATTAAATATCCCTAGTCGTAGTATTATCGAGACTGGACATAGATAATGCGGAATAGGCTAGTATTACACTTGTGCCTATTATGGAAGCGTAACAACATAGTTCTCATGTATTTGGGTATTGGATACTCATGCAAGTGTAATAGGAGGTTCTGTTTACTGATGGTACGGAAACAGCTTCGCTCTGGATAGATCCATCAGAATCCCATTGGTAGTATGACTATGTGTCTATGGGAATCTGAATCAGGGTAGGTGTATTTGGTCTTAACCTGAGACTTGCATCGCTAATACATGCGACAATCAATATACTTTGGTTTTGGTCGTCTGGGGCTTTAACAGGTTCTGTGTACGCCTCTCTGGGTATACTGAGAATCGTAGTGTATTGGGTGTGATGTCAAGAAGGAAATATCACTTCAGTCATATGGAGATGATGATCACGCAGGGATACAAAACTGGTACACTAAGTGCTATAGCCATCAGGGAATTATGACTAGGTGATGACTTTCCGATCATAAAGAGACTAGTTGCTAATGATCTGATATATGCTTCGTACGAGGCAGACACAACTCCATCCCCAGGCCTAGCATGTGATATCCGATACTAGATCGTAATGCGCAATACTACGTATACTACATCTGACAAAGATCTTGTATTCCGTAGAAGAATATTTCTGGAGAATTGGGTAGGCACGGTACTTTGCTAGAAGCCAACCATGTCTTGTAAATCGGTAAGAACGTGGTACCGGGTACGCACGTTTTCGGATAGTCTGATGACCATATTTACTGCCAACATATCCAGGGATCTCTTGGGTCGCATCTCAAAGATTCACCGATGATATTTGACTCGAACAATATTAATCTGGGATTAATTAAGAGAGAGAAAATTAATCTGGGATTAATTACGGCTGGAATTAATCTGGGATTAATTATCAGAGAAATAATTAATCTGTGATTAATTGTGTCGAGAATTAATCTGGGATTAAATTCATCGAGAGGAGAGAACGCGATTAATTTGGAATTAATCGGTAGAATAAATTTAATAGTTAAATTAGATTTTACTATTTAATTTATTTAATTGGCCTAAATAATATATTACATATATATTAATTGAAATCGGATTTCAACGGGAAATTAAATTGGACTTTAATTTTAGCGAACGAATTAATTTGGAATTAATTCACGAGCGATTTTCGTAATAATTTTACTAGGTATTATTATTTAATTAAATTGGATTTAATTGTGCCGCGACGGAAAATTCGTTTAATCGGATTAAACTAATCTGAGCCCGAAGTGTGTTAAGCAAGCCCACTTGAATTTTGAATTTAAAGTGAGGCCCACTTCACTTACATCATTAGTCACCTTTGGTGATAGAAGTGGATGATGGGTTTTGGTGGAAACTTGTAAAACAATATGTGCCTTTTGAAAAAGAAATATACAATTAATGAATTTTAATTCATTCATTCTCTTTTTCAATTTTGGCCGAATGGCCATTGTTTTTTTTCTCTCTCCGTGGCCATTTGACTTTAAAAAGTGATTTTGGCTCTTTTTTCTAATGTTGATGGCCTCTGAATAAAAAGTTTTTTTTTTGGCTTATTCTCTCTGACTTTTGAAGTTGGATGAAAACAAAAAAGCAAAAAGGGCTTCTCTCTCTGAAATTGATTGGCCGAATAAAGAAAAGCAAAAGCTCTCTGCTTTTCTTTTCTACTTTTGGCCGAGAGGCCATTGGCCTTTTAAAAACTCTTGGCCGAATGGCCTTGTTTAGTCTTGGCCGAATTGGCCATTAAATCAGAAGCTTGGCTGAATGGCTTATTCACCTTAAAGGCCTATTGCTTCCTCTCTCCAGATTGAATTGTGGCTTTTCTTGGAGAGCAAAATTCTTTCATCTTATTCAAGCTAGCACTTATGGGAGTCAAATGATGGTGATAGGGATACTCACCCATGAGCTTGGAAGCTTCAACATCCATAAAAGTTTTGAACTCAACCGATCAATGTAAGTCCTCCGTAACTTATTTTTGATTTTATTCACACACGAATCACGCTTAGAGATCATGTGGCATGTCTAGGACACTGTCAATGGTATCAGAGCGAGATCTAAGCTTATTTAATTTCTAAGGTTTATGGACTTTAATTTGGGTTTTTTGGCTTGGAGCTTGATTTTTCCTAAATTGATGATTTGGTTGAGTTTATATGATGTTGAATTGGATTTTTATATCATTGGATTTGTGATAAATTGATTAGATAAAAAATCTCCAAAATCCATGTTTGGCCGAAAATTACCATAGGAAGCTCATGGTTAATTTTTTGAATGAGACAATTGGATATGTTGATTCACATGAAATTAAATGTTAATTGTTGATTTAATTAGATTGAAATCAAAATTGGATGTTAATTTCATGTATTGCCGTGAGTGTGAAGCATGTTGGAAAGATTGATTGTGCTTTAATTTGTGTTGGACATAAATTAAAATGTTAAGTATAATTAATTAAATTAATTGGTATTTTGGAAATATCATATTAATTGATTAATTGTATTAATTACACTAAATTAGATTAATATATAATTTGGAATGATATATTAATTTAATTTGTTGTATTTGGGCTAATGGGCTTGGTTGAGCCAAATTTTAGTCTTGAATTATATTTGGACCTAAACCATTTCAATAGAGTCCAAAATATGACTATTGGGTCTTTAATAATTTAATTGGGATTAATGGGCAAAAATTGATTATATGTCATAGGGTGAGTCCTATTGGGCCTAGGCATTATGGGTTAGATCCACTTTGGCCAAAAGCCCAAGCCTAAAGAATTAATTAAAAGCTCATTGGACTTTAATTGAATAGTATTGGATACTAATTGGGCCTTTGAGACCCATTAAGATTGGATTTGGAATCCAAGTCTTTAAGGCACATAAATAAGTGTAATTATTTAATTTGGAATTAAATATGAATTAGTATTGGATACAATTTAAATTGGATTTAAAATTGTAGTTCGATATAATTCAAGAATACTTACTTTGAGTATTTATTCTTAAACGAGTTGGACTCGCGCAAATCAAATCGTTGTATGAACATTGGATGGTCATTAATTCAAAGATTAATTAATTGGATTAGAGTGATTGATAACATGCTTTGTGTGAATACTTGGATGTATTGTATGAATAATGTATATCAGATGGATATTAGAAGGGTGAGGGCAATTTTGGAAATTATTGTAATAAATTTAGAATTTGTTAAACTGGACCTGCGTGTCCAGCCTATTATCTCCTTATCTCATTGTATTTCTCTTCTCACCAATTCCCCTCAATGTAAATGAGATTTCTTTAGAAGTATTATGTAATTGGGTAGAGTAAGAATAGTGCTAGCGGGAGAGAGGAAAATGAGAGAATTGTTCTAGGAACAATTTGTATTGTATATCCATCCGCATATCATTATTAATTTTATCGCGCCTTATTAAGCTTTTAGAATGCATGCTTATGGGTGGATGATGAGACTTATTCAAAGATAATAAATTGGTTGCCAAATCGCGAAAAAAAAAACCATAATTTTATATTAAGCGTTTTTCCTTCCATTGAGTGATTCTCTCTCAAGTTCCAAGATTGGCATTGGTTTGTTGGCCAAAGTCAAGACCTTTGTCCATCACAGATGTGTTTGAATCACGAAAGCTTTGTTTCATATCATACGTCTTGGGCAATTTGTGATTTTTTGGCCAAAGTCAAGGTCACTTCTTGTTCATCGACCTCGATTACGAAGCTTTCCCACTGTCAATGGGTCGCGCTTAACTAGAATCCTTAAACTTGTTGAGCCAAAGCCAAGGCTTAGTTGATTTAGAGGAAAAGGTTAGGAAATATATTGGATATATTGGCATATATTGGATATATGTTTCCGACTTAGAGGTCCACCTACTGGATCTAGGAATTGGATGAGATCCAATTGATCTTAGAGATCTACCTAGTTAAGTTTCATACAACTTGTTAGCCAAAGTCAAGGATGAGTGTTATTTAACGGGATCTTAGCCCACTAGGAAACTAGGTTTCCCGAGTACTGCACAGAGGGTTAGAGGCTCGCCGAAAAATAGTGGGAGGAAAGTATTAAATTTGCAATTTCGTTTAGATACTTGACAATACGCGCTCATTTATTTTTCGTCATTAATTATAAAATATATTAGTTGGACTAATATTCAATTGTTGTTTTAATTTAACAGTTAGACTGTATTCAAACTACTTCATTTGTGGTTGGTTATATAGTTAGACTATAGTAATCAATACATTTGAATGTAACCGATCAATTGTGGTTGATTATATAGTTACACTATAGTAATCATTATATTCGATTGTACTCGAAATCGTTGATTAGATAGTTGGACTATTGCAATCAAGATGGCTGAAAGATTAGCGTTTAAAACATAATCCTGGGTGAAAGTATACTTAAACGGCTCTAATTTTCAGATTGGGAATAGAACTTCAAGATAGTCTTGGGAGCTGAGAAGTTATTTTATTTTATAGAGAAACCTCTCGAGCATGAGCCCAGAGTTGAGCAAATAGTAGAGCATGAGCTTAGGAAAACTCATTGTGATGATAACTTTAGTGCTTAATCCGTTATGCACAGCCAGAGCTTCTTAAAAGGACATATCCCAAAATGTATGCGTAAACTGTGGCATAATGGGTCACTAGAAGTGTGACTGCCGTATGGACAAGGCAGACATGAAGGAAGTGAAGGCGGGCAAGGCTCCGACTTCAGAAATGTTTGTTATAAACATATTCACTACTGGTTTTAAAATTGGATTTTTGATACTAGATGTGGTACATAGATATATGTACTGATGTGCGGGATCTGCTGATAAGCATGAGACTGGCTTCAAATGAGATCGACCTGCGAGTCGAAAACGGGACGAGAGTCGCTGTTTTGACCATAGGAACCTAAGTTTTGGAACTTCCATTTGGGCATATACTTAAATTAGGCGACTGTTATAATGTATCTAGTTTGACAAGAAACATTATCTCTTTATCTAGTTTAACCCATTGCGGGTATACCTTTATATTCTGAAACACCGGGTGTTTTTGTTTATAAAGATGATATCGAGATATCGACATTAAATGTAAATAATGAACTTTATATTTTGAATATAAATGAATCTCAAACATATAATATGACAAACAAATAACTCAAATTGAGTAAATCAAATAGACTTATTTATGGCATTGTCATCTGGGATGCATTAACAAGATTCGTATATCCACACTTTCGAATAGTGGATACTTGGACGGATTTGATTCTAATTCAAATGATGTCTACGAATCTAGTTTATTAGGCAAAATGCCTAAAACACATTTTACTTGGTAAAAGTGCAAGTGCCACCGATCTGTTAGCCCTTGTTCATAGTGGCGTAAGTGGGCCCATGTCTGGCTAGGCTAGAGGTGGATATGAATATTTCGTAACCTTTACGGATGTGGCATCGCGTTATGGTTATGTGTATCTTAAGAAACACAAGTCAGAAACTTTTGATTAATTCAAAGAGTTTCAACAAGAAGTAAGAAAACAGACAAGCAAAAGTATTAATAGATTACGGTAGGACCATAGTGTAAAATACTTAAACATATAAGTTTCAAGATTACTTGAAAGAGTATGGTATTCTTTCACAATTGACTCCTCCCGGAACACCTCAATTTGATGGTGTGTTCGAACAGAGAAATTAAACTTTGTTGGACATGGTAAGGTTGATGATGAGTCGCTCTGAGCTACCAATTTCCTTCTGAGGATACACATTAAACAGTGTAGTACTTATTTTGAATAAGATTCCATGAAAATCTGTTAGACAGACTTCATATTAGATATGAACAGGAAAGAAACTGGGTTTCTCATTCCTGATGATTTGAGAATGCTGGGCATACGTTTGGATGATACCAAACTAGAACCCAAATCGGATAAGTGCCTATTTGTAATTGGTTATCCTAGGGAAACCAAAGTATAATACTTTTAAAACTCACAAGAGAACAATGTAATTGTTAATTTCCAAGCAGTTTTCCTAAGAGGAATTCCTATATGCAGTGGTAAGTGGGAGGAAAGAAAAAATTGATGAAAATCAGAGTAATATTGTTCATGGCACTGAATCCTTTACGGAACACAAACAGTTCATCAGGGATGAAACTGTATCACAATCTTCGAATACACAAGAACCACGTAAGTCGGAGAGAGTCAGAAAACAACTTGGGAGGTATGGGTTTCTGATCTCACCTCATGTAGATGTTAATCTTATTAAGGAAGACGAACCGGCTACGTATGAGAAGGTGATACAAGGTATCGACTCCGTTTTATGGCAAAGTTCCATGAAGTCCGAAATGGATTCCATGTATACCAACCATGTTTGGATACTAGTGGATGTACCGGAAGGCATTGTGCCTATTGGTACTATATGAGTCTTTTAGGAAGACATACATGGATGGCAACATACAAATGTACACAGCTAGGCTTATATATAAAAGGTATCGTCAAAGACATAGTGTCGACTACGATGAAACCTTTTCACATGTTACCATGATTAAATCCATTCAGATAATGCTTAATATAACTGCACATTTCGTTTATGAAATATTACAGCTGGACGCTAAAACCGCTTTCCTTAACGGAAACCTTTTGGAGGATGTTTGTATGCAACATCCTGACGGTTTTGTCGTGCCAAAATATGCAAACAAGGCTTGCAAGTTAAACCGATCCATTCATAGATTGAAGCAAGCATTGCGTTCTTGGAACCATCGTTTTGATGTAATCATAATGGTATATGATTTAATTCAAAACGAAGATGATTCTTGTGTATATAAGAAGGTTAGTGGGAGCGCACTGACAATGAATGTCCTATAAATTGATGATGTATTGCTTCTTAGCAATGTCATCCCATAATATAATCGTTGAAAGCTTGGCTTTCATTAAAATTCTCCATGGAATACCTGGGAGAATCAGGCTTTATTCTAGGAATAAAGATCTACTGGGATAGATCTTGAAAACTGCTGACACTCTCTCAGTGCTCGTACGTTTTGATATGTATGTGACCTGATGTTTCATATGCTTTGAGCATATGTAGACACAATCAGGCCAATCCAATTGATGGACACTGGATTGATATTAAGAACATCCTTGAGTATCTTGGATGAACCAAAGATGCTTTCTGATTATATGGGGAAATGAGAACTTAAGGTGACTGGGTTCACCGCTGCAAGTTTCCAAACCGATAAAAACGACTGTAAGTCGTAATAAGGGTACGTATATAGTTTGAATAACGGAACAGTGAGAGTCGTAGTGTATTCGTCCGGGGCTTTAACATGTTCTGTGTACGCCTCTTTTGGGTATACTGAGAATCATAGTGTATTGGGTGTGATGTCAAGAAGGAAGTATCACTTCAGTCATATGGAGATGGTGATCACGCATGGATACGAAACTGGTACTCTAAGTGCTATAGCCATCGGGGAAGTATGACTAGGTCATGACTTTCCGATCATAAAGAGACTAGTTGCTAGTGATCCGATATATGCTTCGTATGGGGCAGACACAACTCCAGCCCCAGGCCTAGCATATGATATCCGATACTGGATCGTAATGCGTAATACTACGTATACTACGCCTGAAAAAGATCTTGTATTCCGTAGAAGAATATTTCTGGAGAATTGGGTAGGCACGGTGTTTTGCTAAAAGCCAACCATGTCTTGTAAATCGGTAAGTACGTGGTATCAGGTTTGCACGTGTTCAGATAGTCCGATGACCTTATTTACTGCCAACATATCCAGGGATCTCTTGGGTCGCATCCCAAAGATTCAACGATGATATTTGACTCGAACAATATTAATCTGGGATTAATTAAGAGAGAGAAAATTAATCTGGGATTAATTACGGCAGGAATTAATCTGGGATTAATTATCAAAGAAATAATTAATCTGGGATTAATTGCGTCGAGAATTTATCTGGGATTAAATTCATCGAGAGGAGAGAACGCGATTAATTTGGAATTAATCGGTAGAATAAATTTAATATTTAAATTAGATTTTACTATTTAATTTATTTAATTGGGCTAAATAATATATTAGATATATTAATTGAAATCGAATTTCAACGGGAAATTAAATTGGATTTTAATTTTAGCGAACGAATTAATTTGGAATTAATTCGCGAGCGATTTTCGTAATAATTTTACTGGGTATTATTATTTAATTAAATTGGATTTAATTGTACCGCGACGGAAAATTCGTTTAATCGAATTAAACGAATCCATGCGCGAAGTGTGTTGAGCAAGCCCACTTGAATTTTGAATTTAAAGTGGGGCCCACTTTACTTACATCATTAGTCACCTTTGGTGATAGAAGTGGATGATGGGTTTTGATGGAAACTTGTAAAACATTCTTTGCAATTAATGAATTTTAATTAATTCATTATCTTTTCCAATTTTGGCCGAATGGCCATTGTTTTTTTTCTCTCTCCGTGGCCATGTGTCCATTTGACTTTAAAAAGTGATTTTTCTCTTTTCTTTTCTACTTTTGGCCCAAAGGCCATTGGCCTTTTAAAAACTCTTGGCCGAATGGCCTTGTTTAGTCTTGGCCGAATTGGCCATTAAATCAGAAGCTTGGCCGAATGACCTCTTCACCTTAATGGCCGATTGCTTCCTCTCTCCAGATTGAATTGTTGCTTCTCTTGGAGAGAAAAATTCTTTCATCTTGTTCAAGCTAGCACTTATGGGAGTCAAATGATGGTGATATGGATACTCACCCATGAGTTTGGAAGCTTCAACATCCATAAAAGTTTTGAACTCAACTGATCAATGTAAGTCCTTCGTAACTTATTTTTGATTTCATTCACACACGAATCACGCTTAGAGATCCTGTGGCATGTCTAGGACATTGTCCCAAGTTCCAATTATGGCTACCCCCGCCCGACAGGTATATTCCTATCATGTAAGGAAATCTATTAAATGGTTATCTATCATCAAGGAATATCGTGAGCTACTGAGTTTAAGGCTAAACCTAAAATCCATTTTCCAAGTTCATTTTAAGTTTACCAAATCAATCTTATTGGTGATCAGACAACAAGAATCATTAAGATTAAGACTCAGTAGACAAGCCTAATGTATTACCCAATATATTAGAAAATCAATTATTAAACTCGTAAATTTTGTGTTTCATCACTTCCCTAGAATAAAAAGAAAATGATGGGGTTAGGGGATCCACCTTTACTAATTCTAATTTAGAAATCTCCCTTATTATAATATAGAAATTATCGGTGATATTACCAATCGACCATATAAGTGGTATCCTGATTAAGTCAGATTTACGATTAAGTCCAACCAGCCACAAAGGCGGTATTATTATTTGTACATAAATCAGTCATATAGGTGGTAATCATCTGTCACCTAAAGACCGACCATATAGGCGGTGTCACATTATGTCAAATAAATAAAACCAGCCATTAATGCGGTAATCCTTTAATTTAAATTATAATTTCCATATTATAATTAAGGGAGATTGATCTAAAATAAAATAATAAAAGCTTCACCTTCCCCCAGCGGAAATCTAACTAAAAAACTTAAAAATAAAAGAAAATAAAAGAAAAGAAACTACTATTATTACTGAAAATAAAAATACATAATTTAAATTACAAAAAATAAATAAACAAGATGCAATCCTTAAATTCCTTACAAAAACCTAAGGAAAACATGAGAATTACAAATGAAATGGCTTGGTATTTATAGGAAAATCTAAGGCTTCCACCAATTTCTCCACCAATTGCTCTACCAAACACTCGACCAAACACTCCACAAAATCCTCCACCAAACACTCCATCAAACATGCCACAATACACTCCACAAAACACTCCACCAAACATGCAAGCATGTTTTGTGGAAGTTTGACAATTGTAAATTGTCATTTTCCATTTTTTTATTTTTTGATAATGACTTTAGTAATTACACAAAACACATTGGAATATTTGTTAATTTCGGTCTTGAAAGATTCGGAATTCGAAAATATTTAAAATTTCAAAGTTGTAGATCATTGAGTCTTCTTTAATCTGCAACTTGAATCAGTTTAATCGGATATCGGAGGAAAACGTTTTGGCCAAAATACTAAACATGCGCAAAACTAGAATTTAGGACTGCACTTCGTGACACATATAGTAAATTTTCGTTTTTGACCTTTTTTTTCTCCGGATTTCATCGTTTTAGCCCCGAGTTGGTTCTATTAAGTCCCAATATTATTTTTATCTGCAAAATAAATAAAAACACATCAAAACGTTCATAAAACTTGAGAAATTATACAAAATATTAGGTTAAATGAGTGATAAATAGTGATAAAATTACCACTCATCAATGTCCAGTTACTAAATAAAAGCTAGATTATTATTATTATCATTTTTTTAAAACTAACTCAAGCCCTACCATTTTACCCGAACAAACACTGTATTGTCTGGTTACTAAGTAAAAACTTGATTATTTTTTTGAATAAAAGCACAAATTTCACTGCCTTTAGGTGTTATCTCTAACAAATTAGAGAACTGAATATTAAAAAATGGTATCTTCAACCCACGATCATATGTTACCTTGTATGTTGATAATACCTGTCAAATGAGCATATGAAAATCAAACTTTAATCAATATTTTAGAGAATTTACAAATTTGAATGATTCAAAAAGAAAGGAACAAAAATTAGTTGTTACGAATTATATTGAGATGCGTTTCAGGAGCAAAAACTCTTTACACTGCAATATGTGAACAGCAATTCCACTTGATTAGTCAAAAATTTATTGTTGATTTGTGGGTAGCATTTTTTTTTTAATAAAAACATAAAAGAAAAAAAAAACACAAAATAATATTTTTTACACACAAAACAACAACGAAGTAAAAATAACATTTTTTTTTAAAAAATCTCAACACAAAAACAAAAATTTTCTATTTATTTAATTTTTTTTTTCAAAAATGTAAACTATCTATTCAACTATCCCCCCAACTAAATTAAGACATTATCCTCAATATGTGAATAAGAAGAAATAGAATTTTGAAGACATCACCTAGTTAGTGTGTAAAAGACAAGTGAATCAACAACACTACTATTTAACCCAAAAAAGTTACAAATTAATATTCAACTCCACTATACACTTCTTGCCACGATCATAATCTGACCAGTCCAACTTGGAAATAATTGGGTCGATTCTTAGTTTATAAGCTAACAGTTGGTCGATTAATTCAACAGCTTTTCCAGCAGGAAGAACAATATCTTTTGTCGGTTTAGAAATGAACCCGAGTCTTTTAGCATCCTCTTTAAATACTAAAATAAAATAATAAAAAAATGATCTACATTAAGTGGTCCAATGGGTTTTTGGTGAATGTTCAAATTTTCCCATGAAGCAAATGTGAATATTTCTTCCAATGTGTGCAACCCAATTAGTAAAGAAATAAAAGCGTCAGCATGATTAATTAATTCAGTGATTCTTTCAGACATACCTAAGATAATTTATTCTTCTCCATTTGATTTTCCAATGAGATTTCCGTATGCCAAAATTTTTGGGATGATTCCTAAAACTTGACTGCCTCATTTTTGCATGGAATTTGAAACATATTTCATCAATCCAAGATTACCACCACCATACTTTAATTTCATATTTATTTTCGCCATAACTCTACCCAATTTTTTTACGGCCTCAACAAATTCTAGTTTGAGTCCAGGCTGGATCCACAAAATAAATAGAAATTAGTGACTCGTCGCCGTAATATCTTCTCCATTTTCGCTATCTCTCTTATTTGGATGTGTCGAAAAGAGAAATGACAAGCTGTATTTATGGATCTTGAAAAATGGTGAGTAATAAAGGCACTAGTACTTGCAAAACGATAATTGTCAGATTAAAAATAAAGTAGATCGTAAAAGTCAAAAAGTTTAGAAATTATCGACAAAATTAAAATAAAGGAAATCAAAACATTAATTTAAAGTAAAGGAAATTAAAGCAATAAATTAAAATAATATTTACTAATAGTTGTGATTGTGGCTTACACATTCCTCTAGTTTTTCGTCCAGTAACGGTTTGAATGCTCTCTATGGGTCGGGGATATGCTCCCATCTAATTTTCTTATAAATTGGCAAACATTGTATTTTAAAGTTAGATTTCTGAGACTGTATTGTTGTCTTTCTTTTTGAAATTATGTATGCAAATTACGAATCACTCGATAAACATGTCCATTAGGATGCGTCTCAAGCGTCAATGATATATCATCTAAAGACTCTTTACGCAAGCCATCTCTAAGAATTGAAATTTGTCTTCGCGATTGTCAGACACCATTCCTAAAGAACGATAATGAGTGTTGCACATTTAACATGCATATTTATAACAAACATCTAATTCTTTAGCTCTTCATTTCTTAGCATAAGTGCTTCTCCCAAAATCAGGCATGTAAGAAATGAAAGAGTCAGATAACTCACCTGCCAAGCAAACTCTTGCTTCTATTACCCAACGAATATCATTCGGAATACCATTGATCATAATAAGCCTCATTCTTTCAGTGCGTACTTTGTAAATTTTCCCCAGAGCATTTTGGGGAGAGATGGAAAATGATTGTGGAGTTTTGAGAGAGTTTCTTTCATGCCTTGATTGTAGAGTATCAGTAATATTAGGAAATTGAAAAAACTGACTTAGAGTTAAAATATAACAACCAGAAATTTCAACTACTATTGCACTATGGGACAAGTGTCACATAATATAAATCATGTTTGGAAATATATACCCCCTTGAGATGACTTTGGGAACAATCGGTAAATTCTTAGAGAATCTGATATTAGATGCTACGATGTTCCACTTCAGATAGCTCATGGTATTTGGGCCGTAACTTTCTCATACAAACTCCGATTTTTATGAATTTTATATCGTCAAAAACCTGAGATCTGGGCCTACAACTTCCATGTTGAATATTTTTCCAAATTTGAAACCGAAATAGGTGAAAGATACAAGCAAATATCTGGGTGAATAGTATCGCAGACCTATCTAGAAAAATCTCAAACTTTCTCCAAATTTTACATTTTTCTTCATTAATCTAAATATCAAATAAGCCCTAGTATAGAAGGAGATTACTATTCAATGTTTCAAAAAATTAGAAAACAAGAAGAAGAAGAAAGAAAACGTGAGGAAGACGAAAAAAGAAATAAAAAAGAAAAAGAAAGAGGAGGAAGAAGAAGAAACTAGAAATAAAATGGAAGATTTCAACCCAAATCAAGTATATGAAGATAAAAGAGAGCATGAAAGCTCTAGTTGTGAAGGAGGAATGAGATTCAAGGTAAAAAACAATCTTGACCCAAATTTTTATTTATTGAGTTTTGATGTTTTGATGATTATAATATGTTGATGACTTGAATGTGATGATGAATGAATGATTATTGGTCCAAAAATTGATGATTGTGGGAAACCCCAAATTTGTTAAATTTTTAGTATGAACTAAATAAACTGTATAGAATGGATATGAGTTAATATTGAGGATGATATTGATGATATTTTGGGTACTTATTGTTATTATTGCTTGTGTGTTATGGTAGAAGTTGAGAATGAAGATGAATGTTGAGATTTGGGTCCTGAATTATGGTCCGTGTCCTGACACGTGACCCTCGATTTTGCGACGCATACTGGAAAATCAAGGCAGATTCGTTTCTGATTTTGCCGCGTCGTGACGAGCAAGGACTCACGTCGCAATGCGAACTAGAATTTTTATGCAAACATTTCTGGAAACGTGCGCGTCACGACGCGCAAGGACCGGCTTCGCAACGTGAAGACCAAAACTTCCCCAATCAGTTTTAAACCATTTCGGTTTCACCCTAGCATGTTAGAGACTACCCTTAGAGACTCGTATCAGTTCGCATACATACATTACATCATATTACAAGTATGATATACCAAGTGACGACATCACGTACTTGAATTGAGAAGTTTAGCCTAGTTCTGAAACTTATCTCATGGTTTATAGTCTAGCCAAGTTACCGCTTATAGATCATTGTAGGAATCGTAATTTTCTTCGACGAAGGGGTATAGCGCCAGCCAGATTCCAAATTAGTGAGTCGACATTTTCCCTTTTACTTGATTTTCATTTTGTATTTTCCAAATCATACTTATTTTTACGCATTTAGGGCGTTAGCCAGTTTCATCATAGTTATTTCGTGAAAAATAGTATGTTTTAAGAAATATTTTCGAATTTTTTTTTTAAAAATCTTAAGATTTATGATTTTAGAGGCATGGGGGTAAAAACCCACCTCAGTATGTAACTTGTTACAGACTTGGAATTGACGGATGACATGTGCATATGTAAAGGATTGGGGGATGTCGATACGTAACGCCCCTAGATCTGAGTTCAAGACTAAGATGACAGATGCCCCTATATCCTAGTTTCAAAACTTGGAGGGTAGCATAGATCCGCACCCCCGGTTCTAGTTCAGTGGCTTGGGGGATGGCGATACGTAACGCCCCAAGACCACTAGTTTCAAAGATAAGAGTGGTATGTTTTGGGGGACGGCGATACGTAACGCCCCAAATTCATGGATTTTCACTCTTGGCTCTAGTTAGGCGTACGAGGGACGGCGATACGTAACGCCCTCATATGTCAGGTTTTCAAAGACAGATACAGATTTCAGAAATAGTTTTCAAATACAGTTTTCAGAAAAAGTTTTTTAGAAAAGAAAGTTCTTAGAAAACAGCAGTTTTATAAGAAACTTTCAAAAAATATAAGTTTTACAGAAAGAGTTCAGACGAGATTTTCAGAAAAAATGCCAGAGTTTTTCCAGACAGAAAAAAGAGTTTTCGTAAAAAAGCCATTTCTTGAACTTTGGATTTATAACCAAATATTTTTATAACAGTATTTCAGTTTTTGTCCACTAACTTAGATCGTTCAACGATCTAACCACCCACTCCCAGTCTTCTTATTTTGCAGGTATTCTCGGAGGACGAGCTCGGGAAGACGAATACTGATGCAGTCACTAGGGTATTGAGTCCACTAGTTCAAGTCAAAGAGAGTGGGAGTCCAGTCTGAGTCAAGTAGAAGTCATGTATTAGTCTTTGATTATGTGACAGTCATTATAGAAGCAAGTGTTACTAAGTATACAGTTATTAATATTGAGTTTTTATTTCATGTTGTCAAGTTTGGCATTGGTCTTATACATAAGATTTTGATTGGAAAAAAAGAGTAATAGTGTAGTTTATGGTTAGAAAGACAGAGGCTCAAGGGAATAGTATGACCTATTCCCTGCTGGTAGCATCTACCAGATCAGAGATGTTACAAACAGAGTACCTTTATCCGCTATTTAACCGGGGTGAATGGCTCTGACAAAAAGAAAAAATGCTGGAAAACACAAAGAAAATGGAAATTAGACAAATATAAAAAAAAGAAGAAAATAACAGCATATAACACATCAATCACAATACACTATGTTTGAAAGGAAAAGAGATTCTTGAAAATTTGAACACTCTAAAAATGGTTTCAAATGTTGTTCATTTACTTTAAATACATCACCATCCATAGGATTCTCAATGTCAATAGCTCCATATAGTTAAACGTGCTCCACAATAAATGGGCCACTCCATTTGGATTTCAATTTTCCAGGACAAATGAAGATGATAATTATAAAGCAAACGTTTTTGACAAATTTCAAATATTTTTCGTGAAATTCGACTATCATGAAAGACCTTCATTTTAACTTTAAGAATTTTCGCATTCTCATATGAATCATTTACTCTTCATTTTTATATAATTGCAGTTTACATTCATGACTGACATTTTCATTGTTTGAATTGAATAATTTAATAGCCCAATATGCCTTATGCTCAAGTTCTATAGGCAAATGACAAGGTTTTCCATAAACTAGACGATAATGAGACATTCCCAAAGACGTTTTGAAAGATGTTCATTATGTCCAAAGGGCATCAATAAATCAAAGAGACCAATCTTTACGATTTGGATTAACCATTTTTTCTAAAATTTGTTTGATTTCCCTATTTGCCGGTTCAACTTGGCCATTTTTATGAGGGTGATAGGAGGTAGAAATTTTATGTGTAATTCCATACTTTTTCATTAAAGACTCAAAAGGCTGGTTACAAAAGTATTTACCTCTATTACTTATAAAGGCTCAAGGGATTCGAAATCGACTTAAAATATTTTCTTTTAAAAATTTAATCACAATTTTGTGATCATTATTTCGACAAGGAATCGCCTCAATCCATTTTGAGACATAATCAACTACAACTAAAATATATAAAAATCCAAATGACGATGGAAATGGACCCATGAAATCTATTCCATAACAATCAAAGATTTCGATGACAATGATGAGATTTAAAGGTATCATGTTTATTTTAGAAATGGATCCCAACTTTTGACAATTATCACAAGTTTTGCAGAAAGCATGTGTATCTTTAAATAGGGTGGGCCAAAAAAATCCACACTACAAGATTTTTGCAGTGATTTTTTTTATACGAGAAATGACGTCCACATGCTTCTGAATGACAAATTGAATAACAATATTTATCTCATTGTCTGGTATGCATCCTCAGAAAATCTAATCAGAGCAATACTTGAACAAATATAGATTGTCCTTGTAGAATCTTTTGACCTCGGTTAAAAATTTCTTCTTGTCTTGATTGCTCCAGTATGGAGGTATTTTACCTGTTGCCAAAAAATTGATAATATTAGCATACCAAGACATTGTATTTACATAAAATAAAAATTCATCAGGAAAAAAATCATTGATAGGAGTTGTGTCAATTGATGACTCATTTGTGAGTCTCGATAAATGATCTGCAACTACATACTTTGCTTCTTTCTTTTCATTGATTGTGAGATTGAATTCTTGCAGCATAAAAATCCACCATAGTAATCTTGGTTTTGCATCATGTTTAGACATCAAATATCTAACAGCAACATGACTATAATAAACAACGGTTAAACTAATTAAATATGATCAAAATTTATCTAATGCAAATATTAGAGCAAGTTGTTATTTTTCTGTGGTAGTGTAATTCATTTGTGCATTGCTTAAAGTTCTACTTCTATAACAAATTACATACAGTTTACTAACTGCATAATCACTGACATCACACATTAGCTCAAAAGGCAAAGACCAATCAGAAGATTACATGATTATAGCAGAAGTTAAAGGATTGATAATCTTTTCAAATGATTTTTGATATTCTTCTGTCAATTCAAATGTTGTATCTTTGAATAAGAGGTTACATAATGCTCTGGATATGGTACTAAAGTTTTTAATTAACCTTCTATAAAATCCTGCATGTAACACGCCGGTAAGACCGATCATATCCGACATAATAAATCATCTTGAGTAACATCTTAGAACTAATAAAATAATATTAAAATAGGTTTCGAACCTGAATAATCTCGTCTGGAAGTCCTAGAAAATTTTTCAGATTAAACACCTTTTTTCTATTCATCTGGGTCAATAGGTAGCTTTTCCGTATTTCAGCCATAACTTTCTCATAGGATCTTCGATTTTTATGAATTTTGTATTGTCGAAAATCTAGAGCGATATCTACAACTTTCGTGTTGGACAGTTTCCCAAATTCAGATTAGAACCAAGTCAAAAATTACCATTTCCCTGGCTACTACAGTAATTATGTGGCCGCCTCATGATTTTGCCACTTGTCATCATTTTAACCATTTCTTTCTCAACGAAAATCAACCCCTAGTATAAATACACCAACTATTCATTCATCCCTACAAAATAGAAGAGCAAAAATGTGAAAATGGAGCTCTCATGCCTTTTATCATCTTCTTCACAAGTCTTTATTTCTTCACACAACTTTGAAGGTTCCTAACTTATTCTCCATGAAAGTTCAGTTAGCATCTTGCAGGAAATGCTTCAGTATCATTCTAGCACACTAGCGATGGAGTATCCCTCAGTGAGTGGATGTTATCCTTTCTTTTTGCTTCTCTGTGGTTTACATTATGTTTGATGTTATCTCTAAACTTGTGCAATTAGTTTCTTATACTTAGTTTATAATTTCTCTTATGCCTTCAGATGTATTAATTTAGATTAATTCATTTGATATCGTTCATGCCTTTAGTTTATAACTTTAGTTTTGGTATTTGTTCTATGTATTCAGGTTATGTAGCCATACCGATTTTCAGTTCATGTGTCAGTCTATGTATCATAACTTAGATATTCAGTTCTTATATTTTAAGTTCAGCTACGCCATGTCTTTCATATATATGTTCCATATCGCAATATGCATCAATTTTAGTTTTTCATAATTCACAGTGCATTCATAGACTTGCAGTTCAAGAATTCAACATCTCTACCAGTTGTGTTCTCAAACTAGACCTATCAGTCTCAAGCTAGTCATGAATCATACATGTCCATTTTCAGAACTCATTTTTTCAGTTTTTAAGATTATGCCATGTTATTATGCTTTGATATTTTAAAATGACTTCTTTTATTATTTTCTTTATAGATTGTGGAAAAAACCCAATCTCAGAGACTTTGGAATTGATAGATTATGGAATTGACGGATACAGCAGACATGTGCACATATAGTTTTAGAACTAGGGGACGCTGCTACATGATGCCCCTAGATCCTAGTTTCAGTGCCAGGATGATAAGATTGATTAGCTCTCCTGACTATAGTTTAGTGACTTAGGGGCGATGATATGTAACACCATAAGGCACTAGTTTATGCCTATATGGGGACGACGATACGTAACGCCTCCATGCGTCAGACAT
The DNA here is from genome assembly GCA_019454045.1 of Zanthoxylum bungeanum. Classification (NCBI taxonomy): domain Eukaryota; kingdom Viridiplantae; phylum Streptophyta; class Magnoliopsida; order Sapindales; family Rutaceae; genus Zanthoxylum; species Zanthoxylum bungeanum. Next base: position 790 of record SKCR01014204.1, on the reverse strand, counting down.
TCTACTAAATACAATTGTTGGGGCCGTTGTGGAACCCCTAGGGTCGGATCGGTGCCCCGGGCAGCGGAAATGGGTCTAACCAATGGATATCAAGTATGGGTGTAATTTTAAATTATTTAATGAAATACTATATTTCATTACGAGCGTATAGGAAAAAAGGGACTGAATCGGGGTCGGGATGCTCAAAAATGAGAGAAAACAAAATCGCCACGCATATGCGCGCGCACAACAACAACTTTTTTTTTATTTTCATTTGTTTGTTTTCAAAGGCTTCAGCTCACTTTCCAGTGAGCTGAAGCAATTAGGGTCTTTGACCCTAATAACTTCCTGTCTTCCCTAAACACTTCAAAAACACCAAAAATTAATTTTTAATTTCAAAACCAACATAAACACATGTTATAGAATAAAAATCAAGTTTTTCAAAATATCAAATATTTTTCCAAAAACATAAACTTATTCTAAATACACATTTGCGTAAATTTTGAATCCAATGCACAAACCATTTTAGAATCCCAATTAGAAATGTCTTATGAACAATTCTAGTCCACCTAAAGGTGGTTGTAGACAACAGGACCTGGGCGACGCTGTCCTAGGCTCGCGGCCTAGTTGAGAAGTACGAAATAACATGGAGTCGCCACCCGGTGTGAGCCGGGAAAATGAGATTTAAGGCCGCACTCACCCCTCGCAAGAGAAGACCTCAAACCTTTGGGTTCGGAATGATCTCTTACTTTATGTCATCTTGTAATGTTTGTGATTTGTGCAATATTAATCAAAACTACTTAACATACAT